>JAFIRS010002907.1:0-171489 GCA_018342105.1 Gonioctena quinquepunctata | reverse complement strand
CTGAGATAGAAACTGCACAACTTCGCACAGATACAAAATTCAAAAACGTAGAACATGGATTACCAATGAACTCAATAAACGAGATAAAATGTATCAGCAACTTCTTAATGAACCTGAAAATGTGGAATTGAAACAAAACTATACTCGGTACAAAAATCAATTGAGACAACTTTTGAGAATAACAAAATCCAACTATTATCGCAACAGAATGATATATTCAACGAACATTACATACAAATTGGTGGAAAACTTGCAAATACAATCGACAAGGATCCCAATTTTCAACCTCCTGAGTCCTCAATGTTTTTGAATGCTACCAACGCTGATGAAATAAATGATATTATTTTATCGCTCGAAGACAAGAAAGCACCAGGTATTGACGGAATGAAAGCAGAAACAATAAAATTATTATCACCGATGATCAAAGAACCACTGTCTCACATATTTAATAAGTGCCTCCAGCAAGGACATTTCCCAAGCATCTTCAAAAGTCAGTGATCAAACCAATTTTCAAACAGGTAATAGGAGAATGTCATAAACTCACAGACCAATCTATTAATAACCACCATTGCTAAAATACTGGAAAAATCATAAAAAAGACTTCACCAAATATCTTGAGAAAAAATAAAATCATCCGCCAACCAATACGGGTTCAAAGAAGGAATATCAACCCAAGATCAATCCTTGCCCTACAACAAAGATGTATAATGCCTTAGATGCAGAACCCTGTCTATGGTATTTATAGACCTTTCAAAAGCATTCGATACGGTCAGTCATGACTTGTTTGTGGAATGCTTGGAAAACATCGGCATAAGAGGAGTGGCCTTAAGATTATTCGAAAGTTATCTTCCAATAGATTTCAGTGTGTTGAACTGAAGATGGTGGAGGAGCATTCCAAAGAATAGAATATGGGTACCTCAAGGAACTGTTTTAGGACCACTTTGTTCAATATATATTTGAATGATCTATTCAGAATAAACACTAGTGGTCAAATTATCACTTATGCGGATGATACTGCAATTTTCACAGTCATGAAGACTGGCTATCACTTGAAATTCAAGCAGAAAATGATATCCGTAATATTAAGCCTTTGAAAATAGACTTTTCAACAATTAACTTTGAAAACATTTTTCTACCCATACATATTGATAAAGAAGTATTCCTTCTTATGATCGCCTACGAATCACTGAAGACATCTCAATATGCAGCTGTAATAAGATCAAATACCTTGGTGTTATGATAGACAATAACCTGAAATTGAATAAACATTTCGAATACTCACTAAGAAAATATAGTTTTTAATTTATAAACTTGAAAATGTTAAATTTCTGATTTCAAAGCAATGAGAACGATATATCAGGCATTGGTGGAACCACATATTGTGTATGGAAATATTAGCATGGGGAGCTGTAAGTAAGTCTCACCTGGAAAAATTAACTTGTCAAAGCGCCACTTAAAATTATATTCAACCAATATAAAGTATCCATCAGATGCCTATTCCAATGAAATTAATATTATGGATCCAAGGCAACTATCCTTTTACGTAGCAACATCAAACAACATAATTCTAAGCACGACTTAAAGAACCCGAACATCAATATAATACAAGGAACAAACAACTCACATACTTGACTCCTTTATGAGAAAGTCAAAGGACAAAGTCTGACATATTTCAGTCCCAAACTATACCAATGACTCCCAGCTGAAATTCAAAAATATTTCAACCAACTACATTCAAGTGTAACCTGAAATTGTATATTTTCTCATTGCCCAGAACAACAATTCATAGTCTTATTGACTAATCATGCCATACAGAAAAACCTGATACTTACCTCATATTTTAACAAACCTCATCGAATATATTACACATCTTTTATACCTATATACTTCTACATTTATATTTCATGTTCATTTTTGTTTTTATACACTTATACAAGTATTTATATATATATATATATATATATATATGTAACCTCATTTTATCCACGCACAGGCCCCGCCTATAGTGGATTACACATGTTTATTTACTACTAATTATGTTTATGTACCTTTCATATGTACCTTTTATTTCTAATAAACGTGTATTATATTATTATTATTAAAGTTGCAACGTTCAACACGTAATCCCTATACTTAGTGAGCTACCGCGGACTCCACATTTCAAGGCATAACTAAAAACCCTCAATTCAGATCTTTTTGAAAACTAGTATATTATTAAAAGGTAACATATTTTATAGAAGAAATTAAACATGCGTAGCCATACAGTTATTCAGTTATTGCCATAAGAAGTTTCTAAATTATTGGGTATGAGAAGTGCAAGAGAGGGATGGCTGAGAATCGTGGCAACGCCTCAAGCGAGCGCTCGTGATTCAAATAATCAAGAGCGCGAGGGTCTTGCTGTTTTGAATTGAACTGTGTTTCGGAATGCACATATTTATGATTAATAATTGTGAATAATTGCGTTAATACAATATAATATATTATACTGATGCATTTGAAACATATTACAATAGGAATAGATATAAAATAAAATGTAATTTCAGCGAGAAACGGCAAACAACAGTGCATACACTTTATTTTATTTATACATTTGTGCAAAACATGTACGTATAACATAATTCGAATATTTTTAAACATAAACAAACATGATTCTAACAGGCTAATAAAATATAACGTATAAATTCTCTGGTTGGTTGAAAATGAAGCAAATGAGAGAAATACACCTTCTTACCGACACCCATGAGATTTTGCAATCAGGAACCCAAGTATATTTGCGAAATAAATTGTTCTTTTTGTCACGAAATAAAGATTTGCGAAATAAACATCATTTGCTAATTCATAAACACACAACCGCAATATACACACGTAGTTTTTCATACAATTCAGCAAAACTATACAATACGTTACCCCATGAACTCAAAGACTTCAGTTTGAGAAACTTTAAAAAACGTTTGAAAGGCGTCTTCCAAACAAGGCAATGATGTTTTTATTATTCTGATGACTCTCGCAATGATTTTTGGTACATATACAAAGAGGCTTCAATTCTAACTCTATGTAATTTCTCAGTCACTATACTTATTAATTTTATCATTTTCATTTCTATTCTTCATATCTATTCTATTTACTCATTTTATGTATACATATATCAATATCAATATTGAATGTTTTTGTAGACTTTATAGATTAAGTGTGTACGTCCAAGGTTGGGTTTAAAACAGCTTTAATAGCTTAACCCCTCCCATTCATCATTATTGTTAAATATTCACTTATAATACCACAAGAGCTTCAAAATTATCGGGTATTTCCGATAGGTTCGTTGCAAACAAGTAGAGTCAAGTTTCAGGTTAAAATCACGAGCCGAAGCGCAGTGATTTCCTAACTTGACGACTTTATTTGTTTGCAGGAACCTTGAGGGAAATGCCAGATATTTTGAAGCTCGTGATGGTATTCGGGATATTTTTCCGTCCCAAAAAGTAGTAAATTGGTTCCAAACTGTTTTTGCCTCTCCGTATTAATGGGAACATTTCCTTGACTTTTTATCGATGGTGGACAGAGAACAAACTCCAAATCGACTCATTTTCATGCAAAATCTCCAATTGTCACAATTGAATTCAACCTGTCAGTTTGAAGTGTGGTTAATTTGACTGGATCATGTTTTGTTTTTTATATATAGCAACTACCAGAGAAAATTTTCAAAAAATTATCAGTATAATACCATGTAGGTTGTACCACGTGACGTCGAATGGTGCAATTCTATTGGTCGATATTTGGGTCGGAAAAATAATCAATTGTAAACCATTTAAGATGACGAATAAAAGCATGTTATTATTATAATCATTATTATTATTATTAAATCTACAATAATTAATGAAATATTATTCATTTTCAACTATTATATTAAATAATCACTTGATTGACTAAACATTTATTTCAAAATCATTAATGATTTCCTATTTTTAATAACTCTAGGTTTTCCATTCTTCAATTTTTCAGTTAGGTGATTGATCACAGCTTCTTCTCCTTCATCGTGATACATTCGTTTCAGAAAATCGTATGTTATATTTTGTTGTGCATTTTTTTTTCAATAAATCCCGTGATAGGTATAACATCTTCAAGTCACTTAAATAAGGTAAATTACAAGATACTCTTTCGTTCTCAAGTCGCACTGAATTACATTATACAGTGCTAGTCAAAAGTCCCCTCCCCCCCTCGTATCTTTTGAACAGGTATACTTATAATAATGAAATTTGGAGGGTGGAAATAAACGGATGTAGGCTTCTCAACTGGTCATAACAGGTGACGCAATAGATAATATCACAAGGCCACTGTGACAAATAATTTTAAATGGGACCCTATGGCAAGTGACAGCTCGTTTGAAAGGTATTGAAAATACCTATTCAGTCATACCAATTTTGTTTGGGTTTCAGCTGATTTTGATTGATAAATTGAAGAAATACGAAAATTATAGTTTCGCATTTAATTAATAAAGATTTTAAAGTTCGCCTCTGATTAATTGTCAAAAAGGTTGACGTTTTTGAATTCTCTACTTGTCAAAAGTGTTTATACCTTGAAAATTTACCTAAGCTATTGTTTAACGAGACGTTTAAGTGTTTACATAGGCAAAATGGTACGTACTGTAGCCGACAAAGTAGCAGCTATCTTAATAATTGGTGAATGTAGAAACAATTTCCATGCAGCGGAACGACTGTTTAATGAGAGGTACCCCGATCGCCCTATATCGAGGGTTTATTTGAGGGAGCTTCTTCGGAAGTTTGAAGCATCAGGTAGTGTTCAAGATGCCAAACGATCTGGTCGACCAACAATTAGTGATGACAAAAAAATTGTCATAATTGGAGAAATGGTAGTAAACCCTACTTCTTCCACAGCCCAAGTTGCGTCTATCTGTGAAGTCAGTCAAAGGACAGTACATAGGGTGTTGGCTAAAAACAAATTTCATCCATACAAATTAAAAATGGTGCACCAACTTTCAGATGATGACCCCGACCGAAGACTAGAATTCTGTGAAACTATGTCCAATAAAATGAACCAACAACCAGGCTACATACAGACAATTTGTTTTAGTGACGAAAGTACTTTCTTTCTCAATGGAAATGTTAACACTCAAAATGTGAGGTATTGGAGTGACACAAATCCTCACATCTTTCGTGAAAAACATACTCAATTTCCAGAAAAGTAAATGTTTGGGCAGGTATTTTAGGAAACCACATAGTTGGGCCTCTTTTTCTCAATGCTAACTTAACCGGTGAATTGTATCTGGAGATGTTACAGAATGATATTGAGGGTTAATTATTGAAATTCTAGAAGATAATCAGATGAATCGACAACTTGAAATAACGTTTCAACAAGATGGTGCTCCTGCACACTATTACGGTGCAGTAAGACGTTACCTAGATGAAGAATATCGTGGTAGATGGATTGGACGACGAGGTTCGATCGAATGGCCAGCTCGGTCACCGGACCTTACACCATTAGATTTTTTCTATGGGGGTACTTGAAATCTAAGGTTTACGCTACAGCACCTGACAGTATTGCCATTCTTAAACAACGAATTGTTGAAGAATGTAGGGCAATTTCCGCTGACACACTGGGACGAGTACGACAAGAGTTTAGCAATAGGATGCATTACTGCCAGGAAGTAGATGGAACACATTTCGAACACTTATTATAAGAACTGGTTCTTAAATCTTTAATAATTAAATGCGAAACTATAATTTTCGTATTTCTTCAATTTATCAATCAAAATCAGCCGAAACCCAAACAAAATTGGTATGACTGAATAGGTATTTTCAATACCTTCCAAACGAGCTGTCATTTGCCATAGAATCCCATTTAAAATTATTGGTCACAGTGGCCTTGTGACGTCAATTATGACTATTGCGTCACCTGTTATGACCAGTTGAGAAGCCTACATCCGTTTATTTCGACCCTCCAAATTTCATTATTATAAGTATACTCGTTCAAAAGATACGAGGGGGGGAGGGGACTTTTGACTAGCACTGTATATGATTTCATGCATGTTGATAATTCTGACTCTTTATCAATGAAACGAACTAATTTTTGCATAATTTTTACATCATACATAGTGGAAATTATCTGATGTTTTGTTTGGCATTGAATCTTTGCCTAATTTTCATAGATAAAACATTCCTGGCCTTTTTGGTTTGGAACGTTTTTCTAAAAATAATTGAGCTAGCACAAATCTTACTCTCATGGTAAAATCTTCTATCAAATTATTATTAATGATTGCTCTTAGTAATCTAGGCACATTGAATCTTGCATTAGGCGCAACGAGTAAATTTGGAGTTTTGGACAAATTCAAAAATTATTTAATAATACCAAACAATCTACTAAATTTAGTGAATGGACTTGTACATTCAAATATAATTGAAATTGTACTCAATCCGTAATTTTTGTCGCCACAGGATCATCTGCTTCATAGGGCTAATATATATATATATATTAAAAACTCTATTTTCATATTTGGCGGCGGTTTGTCAAATGTCATCAGGCCAGATGTTTCTAAATCGAAATAAACTATGGAATAATTTAATGATATTGATTCGATGTTTTTTAATAATCGTGATGATGCTCTTGATTCGTTAATTCCAAAGTTTGGTTGATATATTACACCTTTTCCTAACACAGTTCAGATAATTTATTTTTCCTTTTTTCAACTTTTGCTTTAGCAAACCTTACATTTTTTGCGCGAAATCGATCCATAGCTTTGACTACTTGTGCATAAGAGTATCCTGAACAACTAAATGCGAGCGATCGTTGGATTGCGACGTTGCCAACAGTCCAGTCATGGCTTATTTGCTGTATCACGCATGCTAGTTGCGTTTCTGAGTGTACAGTTCCCTTAAAGAGATCCCTCTCATTATATATATATATATATATATATATAAAAGTTTTGAAAAATATTAATTCCTATAGAGGATCCAGCTTTCACTACCTTGCATGGATTAATAAATAACCCATCACTCCAGAGAGCGCCTGGGACGTTTGAAACGCGAGGGGTCGTCTATATTGTAATCAGTGGCTTCCCTCACTACAGTGGCAATTGCACAATCAAATACTCTCCGATTGCGTTCTCTGATGATACTTCTGATGGAAGGCAGATTCAAGTCGTCCAAGTATCCGTTCGTTCCGCACGTACCACGGAGCGTTCATTATCATACGCAGAGGAACGCCAGCCTCAATTGCTTTCGAATCCGAGAGACAATTGTCGACCTTGACTTGGAATGCCCTACCCATGTGAAACGATTTTAGCCACTTCACCAGACCCAGAGGCAAGTGGAAGTCTATCAATTTCGAAAGCAAGCCTTCATGCAATATTCCATCGAACGCTCTACTGATGTCAAGAAGTATGACATGGGCGCTGTATTCAATGAATTTATCGTATCTTCCACCAGCCTCAGAACCTGAAGCTTGGTGGAGTGAGCTCGGCGGAAGCTGAACTGCTCATTCGGTAGGACATTTCTGTCATCCACTTCATCGTCGAGCCTTTGCAGAACGATTTCCTCAGCCAACTTAGCTGAACTGCAAAGCAGACTGATTGGACGATAATTTTGTGGGAAGGTCCGGTTTTGTCCTCCCTTCGGAATCATCACCATGATGGCATGCTTCCATCTTCGAGGAAATCTTTGAGGCGCATCGAATTGTTTATTATGTTCAACAATGACTGCAACTGGTTATCCGGAAAATACTTGATCATTCGATTAGTAATGGCGTCATAATCATGCGCTTTTCTAGGATTTAATCCCCTTATGTGTGCTTTAAGTTCTTCCAGCGAAGCCGGACGAATGTCATCCCGATTTGGCTCTCTTAAGGTGCGACGAACCCTATCTTCTAACAAAAGGTCTCGATCCAGATCGTCATCTGGATGCTCGTTCAGCCTAAATTGCCTTTCCATTGAATCATTTCATCATCCGCTGTCATACATTGGAAGCCTGAAGGACCCGACTCATCTTCCATGGTAATTCCTTCATCGGCCCAAAAATCTTCACTGGTCAATATATCAGCAAGTTCATTATTAGTTGGAAGTTTTTTGGTGTCCATATTTACTGCGAAAAAACGAATATTGAAATAATTGGAAATTATAAAATAATCTATTGTTTCAACGTATTGAGGATACTCACGTTTTGCTGATACAGTGAAATACTTCCGTAATAACTATCATCGGTCTCTGAGACCCTAACCAGCACGTAATTCGTTGAAAATTGAAACAATCGGAATGATCCGCCCAACAGTCGAAACAGTACTGAAGCAGGAGAGAAGTCACGGGTCATCAAATGTCTGGCTTTTTGATAAAAGGGGTGTGCAAATATATCGCTGGTTCGTGCAGACACGGTAGAAGCATCTACGGGTTTCAAGTGAAATGTGTAAATTTTTATTTCCAATTCCTCCGATTGACTTTATTCAAGAATTATATCTCATTGAATAAATTTGATACATTTATTAATAAAAATCTCAACAATCGACTGAATAACAACAAAAAAACAATGATCTCCACACACTCGAATGCTTTGTTTGTCCCTCGTTCAACTCATGACCGCCATGTTGTGACGTCAGCTGACATTGCTCAATTGAAGTGAGCGAAATAATTTAATTTTGTTTCCACAAAACATGTTCATCCAGCATCACTCGAGGATTCAGAAGAACGCAAATTGATGAGCTCCTCGATGATTTCGTAATGTAGGGAAACATTTCCATTCCTACAAGAAACTCTTTTTTCCCAAATAAAGAGTTTCACTGAATATTGAATGAATCGCTCCCCTCAATTAATTAAGCAGCACGCCCCATTCACTCCGATCTTTTGTTTCTTCCAAGGCTTGCTCCAATCTAATCTCGGGGGTTTTTAGGACCGATGAACATTTTGTAGCCGATAGAGGAAAAATCCGCTTCTACAAAATTGAATTTACTCTCTTTGCCTGTAAGGGGTTGTTCTACTTTCATTACCAACTGATTAGTAAAAAACGCACGGGATATTGGATGTTAACCTCGCTTTTGTTTTTTCATGGGCGTCCTGATTCCATTGACTAGATTGATTAATTGATATTGTGTCCAAATTGGCGAGGGTCTGATTGGGTTTCGTTAATTGCGCTGAGGTTTCTCAAGGGAGTAAGGTCCGGCTAATTGGGGAACAAATGCGTGCAAATGAGATGAAATTTATCGGTTAGCGTAAAAGCGTTCGTACATAAAATAGTCAATTTATGATTTTTGTCGATGTTGGGAGTGAACTGAACGGGAATTCGAAAAACAGTCATGGAAGGATTGAGCAAACACAATATTCCTTGAAATATGGATATTGGAACATTAGACATTCATATATTTGTTAGAGCATATAAACAGAGTGTTCATTTAATCAAATATGGAATCATCTGCATCTCAAAGATAAACTTTAGTCACTATCTTCCAACGTTCAAGATAACCTCTTTGTGGTATTCATGTTCAATTCAACATTCAATTTTCAGGAAGATATTTCTATTCAATTCTAATCAATCGAGAATGTTTTCCTTTTCAAGACATATAAATCGTGAAAACGTGCAAAACGATGTGGAAGAGATTTGGAAACTTGACTCACTATTGCAACAGGAAACATCGATTTAAACTTGAAAGAAATAATTTTTCTGGAAAAATTTGTAGGTGTAAAATATATTTTCGTTGATGAAAACTCACAGGAGAGCCTGATGGATATGATGCAATTCTTGCATCAGTAATACAGTGATTTCTGGTGTGTACTTCTTTTCCAGCAACATTTCTCTTCGATTTTTTCTGTATGTGCGAGCCATCGATTGAGACTGGATAACTTTTTTTTTCAAACAGTGCCTTTCAATCAGATGCGATTGGGTTATGTGACTTACATTCGAAAATATAAGAGGCAGAATATGGATAAACAAGGTGCAGTTATAACAAATAGTGACATGAAATGAAATTGCATATATTGAGAATATGAATTGGAATCACTTTATCGGTTGATGGGAATGCCAAATGCAATCATCCTAACGATTATGTCTTCGGGTGAATTACATAGAAATACTACCTATTACAGATATCAGCATATATTAATATATATATATATATATAATATATATATATATATATATATATATATATATATATATATATATATATATATATATATATATATATATATATATATATATATATATATATATATATATATATATATTACAGTGCGCGTCAAAATTATGGAACAGATTCGATATTTCGCAAGCCATGTATTTTTGACAAAAATCCTGAAATAAGTCGATTTTTATTTTAAAATGCCGATTTTTTTATGTATATTCTAAAGAGGTTATGTCACTGGTTTTGACATGGTGACGTAATCGGTAATTTTTTCAAATTGGAATAGATGTCTTGTGATACCTCATCTAGAAGGCCTTTCAATACTGCATTCAATGATAATAATTAATTGGATTTTTTTTGAACAGGGTGGACAAAAATTAATATTTTATTTCAATAAGAGAATAACTTTATATCCAACAAAATAGAACAGTTGAATAAGATGTTCGAAATTCCATCCACCAGTCTCTTGACAATAAGCAAATCTACGGACACATTTCTCTTGCACATTGCAAATAACTTCCGGAGTAATTCTGTTGATTTCGATCCTAATTCGCTTTTTCAACTCTCGTAGATTTTGCGGCCCATCTACATAGACCTTCGATTTCAAATAACCCTACAAGAAAAAATCCAGGGGCGTAAGATCTGGAGATCTTGGGGGCCACTCTATCGGTCCGCGTCTACCAATCCACCTCCTAGGAAAACAGTTATTTAAAAACTCGCGAACATCACGTGTATAGTGCGGGGGTGCACCATCTTGTTGCAACCAAATACTTTCATTTGGTGAGTTAGGATTGTTGGCGTTTGGAAAAATATCGGCAAGGCTAGGTATGATTTCATTTCTTGAAAATTCCAAGTAACGCTCCCCTGTGAGATTTCCTTCGAAAAAATACGGGCCAATAATCCTGTCGTTTATTATCCCTGCCCAAACATTGACTTTCTGAGGGTATTGAGTATGCCCGTCCATCATCCAGTGAGGATTATCCCTACTCCAATATCCGCAAGTCTGACGATTTACTGAACCATTTAGGCAAAACGTAGCCTCATCGGAAAACAGAATTTGTTTTATAAAACGTGGATTGCGGTTACACAAATCCTGCATTATTTCACAGAACTCCACACGGCGATCGGGATCATCATCATTGAGTTGTTGATGTAGCTGTACTTTGTATGGATGGTACTTTTCTGCTTTTAGAATACGTAATACAGAACTTTGGGATATGTCAAGGTCTGCTGCGATTTGTCGTGAAGTATTGTGAGGATTATTCTCTACACCCAATACATCAAGTTTCACATTTTCTTCTATTTTAGGACGTCCAGCATTCGGAATATGTTTGACATGACCAGTTTCTCTGAATTTTTTCTTAATCTTACTGACTGTTGAACGACTGATAGGTCTATTTGGATACTTCGCATTGCACAAGTCGCATACCTCTTGCTGAGTTCTGGTTCTATCTCTGCGTCGAATAAAAATTAAAATTTATATGCGTTGGGTTTCACATGAAGTAGCCATAGTTTACTTATAAAACCTTTACACTTAGAATTTGTGAAGAATATTTGTTGATATTTCAACTGACATTTATTTGACACTAACTTGCTTATTATGGCATTGATTTGTGATTGTCTTTTGTTTCCATTTTAGGCTAGGAAATAGCTAACTATTAATATTTGGAAAGGATCCATTGGTCTAGTAGTCACTGACTCACTAGTCTGCCTGGGCAGTCTAAGGGATTAGAGCCTTGGCTCAAAAAAGTAAAATTTTGCATTTTTCAACACGCTTTCATTATCTTCACTTGTAACTTAATAACTCACAATGTAATAAAATTTCGGAGGTAAATATTCACCCACTTCCAATCTTCCGAATAATCTAAAATTTGTCACACATATCAAGGACCGATGACAATACAAGAATTTCATAATCATAATGTAATAATATTAAAAATATATTTTTCCAAACGCCAACAATCCTAACGCACCAAATGAAAGTATTTGGTTGCAACAAGATGGTGCACCCCCGCACTATGCACGTGATTTTCGCGAGTTTTTGAACAACTATTTTCCTAGGAGGTGGATTGGTAGACGCGGACCGATAGAGTGGCCCCAAAGATCTCCAGATCTTACGCCTCTGGATTTTTTCTTGTGGGGTTATTTGAAATCGAAGGTCTATGTAGATAGGCCGCAAAATCTACAAGAGTTGAAAAATCGAATTAGGATCGAAATTAACAGAATTACTCCGGAAGTTATTCGCAATTCGCAAGAGGAATGTGTCCGTAGATTTGCTTATTGTCAAGAGACCGGTGGATGGTATTCCGAAGATCTTTTTCAACTGTTTTATTTTGTTAGATATAAAGTTATTCTCTTATTGAAATAAAATATCAATTTTTGTTCACCCTGTACAAAAAAAAAACAATTGATTATTATCATTGAATGCAGTATTGAAGGGCTTTCAGATGAGGTATCACAAGACATCTATTCCAATTTGAAAAAATTACCGAATAGGTCACCATGTCAAAACCAGTGACATAACCTCTTCAGAATATACATAAAAAAATCGGCATTTTAAAATAAAAATCGACCTATTTCAGGATTTTTGTCAAAAGTACATGGCTTGCGAAATATCGAATTTGTTCCATAATTTTGACGCGCACTATATATATTGCATTTCTTCGCCGTACTGATGAGGGCCAAAAACCCGAAACACGTGTCTACGGTTAACACTTTTCTTTGAGAGCTATGTACATTGAATTTCTTCAAATGTCGACCCAAATGTTTATTGCATTCGGCAATTGCCGAAGTTTTCCTCTGAGCAAGTCACCTGAAATTAGGCAGGTGGCGCTACCCGAAATCTTGTCGAATTTTACAAAGAACAAAACATGTTTTCGATTTTTTTTTCAAATTTTCAACCACTGTAATTCGTTATAAAATGGCATTATAAACTCGTCATTCATGGGTGTGCAAGAGGTAATTACACTCGATATATATATATATATATATATATATATATATATATATATATATATATATATATATATATATATATATATATATATATATTATTATGTTGTATATGATTGTTAGTTCATTTATTTGAGTTTTTGTGACATATACAGAAGAAAACTCCGGCTATGATGCTTGTTTCCCTTTTTCCATGTACACTTTACCTCCCCTTTTTCTTTTTTCTTTTTCTTTCACCTGTTTCCTGCTCAGTCGGTACGCGTATGTAGAGATGATTTTCTCAATCTCAGGAAGATTGTAGCAGCGCTCTCTAGTTGTTTTCTTGATGACAATATACTATTAATGTTAGAAAGATTGATTGTAAAATGATCAAATAATAAATGATGAGTGCGAAAATAGTAAGATAGTTGTTTTTTCATTGAAATATTCCTCAAAACACCCTATGCCTGCGATATCTATCTTATTCTAGTAATACTTCTCAACCTACCAAAATTGAAAACTTTAAACTTGCTTGCTCATGCGCAATAATAGAAATATTTCAGAATGAATATTTATAGGTTATTCTAAGTCTTTTAGATAAACAGAAGAATATTTCCACTCAAATTAATGTATTTTTGTAATCAAACCGAGAATACGACAGTTCGATTAATATTCCCACTTGATTGAGTTCATGAAGTGAAAGAATCTGTTATGAGTATTTCTTGCACACACACGAATCCAGGAATGTTCTGTGGTTAGTTTGAAGTCTTGCAAAATTCGGCCTCCTCACTGCTAGTGAAGTGAAAAGTTGGGACTCTAACCTCCAATTCTTGGTAAGTGGTTTCTTAGTAGATTTTGCTCCTGATTTGTTACAAAGTTGATTGTATGCATGAATGTCTCTCAAATGCCTCAGTTATAAGAATTTTTTCCTTCAAAATTGATCATAGAAATCAACAGTTCTGCCTCATTTTTCTTTTTCCTTGGTAACCATCACTTTTTGTTATCTTTTTTAAATTCTTCTCCTAAATTTGGATTTCTTTATTTTTATAGGTTGTGCCAATTGAATGAACTGATCAAACATAATGATGATAATCGAAAAACTCTACTGCCATCCTCTTGAATCATCTGCGTCGACTAGAATATGGCCAAAGGTTTTCAAGATGCAAACTGTAGAGAGAAAAATCATAAAAACAATCATAGCAGGTATTTATGCAGTTTCTAAATATGATTGTGCCCTAGTTTAACTTTTTTATTCGACAATATATATATATATATATATATATATATTTATATATATATATATATATATATATATATATATATATATATATATATATATATATATATATATATATATATAAATTTAGAAATAACGACTGAAAATTGATATGAACAGTGGGGACTAACGGGGATCTTCAGTCAGCACAAGTGTTGAACTATGAAAAACTCTTTAATACGATGGACGGAGCTTTCGTTCCAATTTTGAAACTTCTTCAGGGTCAGTAATCTGAGTGGATGATAAATGAACATTAACTTTAAAAAAAAAGGTAAAATATGTAAAAATTTGTCGGAATGGTGTTATATCTTTGACGCTTCGAGTGACATTATATATATATATATATATATATATATATATATATATATATATATATATATAATGGAAGAAATTTAATGGACATAGCATTCAAAGATAGGTGCTAACCGTAGACACGTGTTTCGGGCTCTCGGCCCTCATCAGTACGGTGAAGAAGAGCAAGGATGCAGACCCTGCATTCCAGGGCAACAACCAACGTCACCACGGAGGCAGCTATAGCTACCTGCGTGACATCCGAGTCCAGGATTATAGAGATGAAAGGGAGGAATATCGAGGGGACTGTTAAACAAAATGGAAGAAATTTAATGAATTAATGGAGAGCCCGAAACACGTGTCTGCGGTTAACGATTCTCTTTGAGGGCTATGTCCATTAAATTTCTTCCATTTTGTTCAACAGTCCCCTCGATATTCCTCCCTTTATATATATATATATATATATATATATATATATATATATATATATATATATATATTTGGGCTCTGGGAACCATGATCGGAGATGACATATAGAAGAAATTTGAAAGTCTTTTTGCGTTGACGTCCTGTCCTCACTATGTAGTATTTCTATTAGAATCTACCTGAAAATACCGGAAACAAGTAACTAATTAGTGTCCCCAATATTTCATCGATAGACAAATCTGAAATCAATTCTGGAAACAATGGAAGATAAAAAAGTCTGATGCTTTCATTCCAGGCAACATATTCATCCAACATTCCTACCCCATTTGAAAAATTTCAACTTTCCCAAATCTTTCCAAGAGAATCCCTCAGAAGCGCTTCATCCATCATCATCAGATACATCGGATGGGGCGTCAGACATGTAGAATGTTTCAATTTTTCTAAAACGTGAAAGGAAAAGACAATAAGCATACTAAGTGAATTTTCCACTCAACATTTGTATTCCTGTCTGTGGAAACTTTTAGTGGTTTCAGCGAAAAAAAAACAAATGAATTTCAGCCGTTTGTACTCGGTCGAGGGATGTGTTACTGTCAGGTTTCACTCTTTGCGTGAATAAGTATATCCGTCTGATGGAAGGGGCATGTTTGCAGTGTAAATGAGCGGCAAATGAAAATTGTTGTTGGAAAAATATATAACTGGTGATTGCATGGAGATTGCGTTTCGTGTTTTGGTTCGTAAACGGTATTCAATGAAGGCCTGACGGAACATGTATTTAATTGGCTCTTCAACGGATATAATGAAAATATATCTGTAGGTGATCATCTAATTATTAACAAATCAATTGAGAAACCACAGAATCAAAAACTTTTCATGGTAAAAGGTGAATTCATTTATTTTCCAATAAATACGTTACGAACATATTTACTAATCCATAAAATAATTAGGGCAAGCTTTCATTCAAATGCACTAACAATTTAAAAATAATTGCTTCAGATGTGTGACGTAGGTTATTCCTTGAGTTATAGATTCAAGAGCTTGTCGCGAAAAGTTTTCATTTCGAATACAAAAGCGACAAGCTTTCGAATCTATAAATCACGAGATAACCTACGTTACATATCCAAAGCAATTATTTTTCACTTCTTAGCGCATTTGAATAAAAGCTTGTCTTTAAAAAGGTTTTTATTGATTAATCTATGCCTTTTTGTTGAAGCATCGTTATTATGATGCCTTTTTCCTGTAAGTTTTGAGCTGTCTGGTTCTTCAACGAGGAGACCATCTAAAGATTAACTCGTCCGCCATCCTGGACAAAAAGTCAATAATTAATCTTCCACTAAATTCATAATCTCCAACCCCAGAAACCGTAACATACCACTTTTGAATAGAATTGGACCATAATTACAAAACTCGTCCGCCATCTGAATTTATGAATTTTGACAACAAATTCTTTATCTCCGACCCCGAAAACCTCCACATACCAATTTTGAATAGAATCGGACCCTAATCAAAGTTTTGCCAAAAAATTCATAGTCTTTGACCTCGAACACCTCCACATACCAATTTCGAATCTAATCGGACCATAATCACAAAACTCGACCGCCATCTTGGAGCTGCCCATCTTGAATTTACGAATTTTGATAAAAAATTCATAATCTTCGACCCGAATATCTCCACATACCAATTTTCAATCAAATCGGACCATAAACACAAATCTCGTGCGCCATCTTGGAGCCGACATATTGTTTTTTTCTCAACAAAAATTCCATGATGCATTTTTACCGGAATTATGAACACCTGCCAAATTTCAAGGTAATCGGACGACGGGAAATCGGTCAAATTAACTTATAAGATTTGATAACATACACCGGGACAGGGGAAACTAAATAAAAGCTTGTAAAAAAGAATTTAATTGAACTTCAGTAGGAATAAATGACAATAATTGAATAATATGTTGTTTAGATTTTTTTATTCAACTTTTTTAAGATTAACATATTTATCATATTTTAATTTTGAGTTAGTTCCAGTATTACTTTAATAAATATTATGTATTATTTACCTACTTAAAAAACGGTAGATCAAAATAAAGCCGCCGGCTTACATTTATTAGGTTCATTTTTGGAAATTCATAAAAGCAGTTTACGCCATTTTCCAAAAAAAAAAAAGAAAAGTTAGGAAGCCATGCCGAGGTACTTGATACAAGAATGCGAATAGAAAAATGTATCGCCTGATTCGCATTTCATCTATATGGACATTGAGAAAGCTGTAATGAAATCCACGAAAACCATTTTGGGAGAGGATATAACCAGAAGAGGCTGCTTCTGACATCTGTGCCAAGGTACACACAGAAAAGTCCAAGATCTGGGGTTGCAAACAAAATACCACCAGAATCAACGATTTAGTAGTAGTTTCGTTTCTGCCATTGGATAAAGTCGTGAGTGGCATGGAGTTCTTCAGGAACCACCCGGATGGAGTTGAATTCGCAGATATATTGGATTATTTCGTATCTGGGACCTTCAGAAGAGAAGGAAATCAAGAAGTAGGCACCCGCTTGAGGATGATTCTGGATTTATTCCCAGCAGAAACATGGAATATCCATGATACTGTGATTACAGGAAATGACAAGACAAATAACAGTACAGAAGGTGTCAGATAGAACATCTATAAATTGTGGTGTACCACAAGGATCTATAGTGGCCCCATTCTTTGTTTTGTTATATATGAACGATCTGTTCGACACTACCATTTTATGGCAAGACAAAAATGCTAATTCTCTGCAAAAAAAAATCCTTACTGGCATTAAAGCAATAAAACGGTGGTGTAATTGAAATGGTTTTTGAATATTATCATGAGGGCATTTTCCTATGAATTCTGAGCTATCTAGTTCTATTTTTTTTTTGTGGGGTGACACCGCATGGCACCAGGTCTGTAGGTCTATCGGCTCTGAAAGTGTCGAGCGCTGGAACTATTCAATGAACATTACATCAGGTATAAGCGGCGTCACATCTATTGATTTGCTAATTGCTTTTTCCTCATTTGATGTTGTCTTTCTTCCGACTCATGTTTCATTATGTTTAAGATATAAGAGCTGCAACTTTTTTCCTATTGTCTCACGAGCTAAGCATGTAATCAATAATGCTTTCCGAAACTGCCTCGCTTCCTGATTCCTGTTGAAAGCGGTTTCTCTCGCGGTGCCATCCATCGCAGTGCTTATGGTATGTTCCACATGATCTAATTTTGGCAGTAGATATACAGGTCATGAGCTGATTTATTTATTCTCAATACCTTAAAAGATATTTGAACCATTAATGAGCTTACAGTTATATTCTAAAATATTAAAAGTTAAAAAAAGTGTGAAAATATCTGTGAAGGAAAAACATTGCCGCGTTCATAATTGCAAGAGTGTGTTTTATACACCAGAAGAGTACACTGTACACGATTTGGGAGGCGTCCACCCTCATGAAAACTTAAAAAACTCGATTTTTCTATGAAGAGAAAAAATTGCCGTGTTTGTTTTTCTTAGAGAGTGTTTTATATATCGAAGAATACACTGTATGAACTACTTCGATTTGGGAGGCGTCCAAGGGGTGGTTCCACCCTCATGAAAACAAAATAATCGAATTGTCTATGAAGAAAAAAAATTTCAGCGTTTATATTTCTTAGAGAGTCTTTTATATATCAGTACGACTTCGATTTGGGAGGCGTCCAAGGGATGTTTCTACCCTCATGAAATTTAAAAAAATAGCTGCGTTCATAATTGGCGGAGAGTGTTTTATATATCAGGAGACTAAACTGTATGAACGACTTCGATTTGGGAGGCGTCCAAGGGGTCATGAAATCCCCTCATGAAATCTTAGAAAATCGATATTTCTGTGAACGAAAAAAATAGCCGCATTTATATTTCTTGGACGCCTCCCAAATTGAAGTCATTGATATAGTGAACTTTTCTTATATATGGAATACACTCTGTCACTCTCTGTCAATTATGAAAGCGAGTATTTTTTTCATACAGTGTACTCTTCTGATATATAAAACAGCCTCCAAGGAATATAAACGCGGCAATTTTTTTCCTTCGTAGAAAAATCGATTTTTTTAAGTTTTTATGAGGGTGGAGCCACCCCTTCGACGCCTCCGAAATCGAAGTCGTTCATACAGTGTACTCTTCTGGTATATAGAACACTCTCCTCCAATTATGAACGCGGCTATTGTTTTCCTTCACAGTTTTTTTTTAACTTTTAATATTTCAGAGTAGCTCATTTATGGTTCAAATATCTTTAAAGGCAATGTATATGAACATCACATACAGTGCTTCTCAAAAGTCCCCTCCCCCCCTCTTATTTTTGGAACGATTATACATAAACAAGTGAAATTTGGGAACTATATATTAAAGGTTGTAAACTTCCTTACAAGGTCATTGTGACCAATAATTTTAAATGGAACCCTACGGCAAGCGACACCTCTTTTAAAAGGTATCGAAAAAACCTATTCAATGATACTAATTTTGTTTGTGTTTATGGCAGTTTTAATGCCTCATTAGTAAACATTGAAATTTAAATTCCATTCAGTATGATATTAATTACAGTTCAAAGAATCAGTATCTACTTGAAGAAATGGCTCAAAGTGACCTCCACTTACTTCCTGACAGTGAAATATCATATTTTTGAACTCTTCTCGTACTATTGCAAATGTGTCTGCGGAAACAGCCTCACATTCTGCAACAATACGTTGTTTTAAAACGTCAATAGTGTCAGGTTCAGTGGCGTAAACCTTCGATTTAAGGTACCCCCACAGAAAAAAATCCAAAGGTGTGAGGTCCGGTGATCGAGCTGGCCATTCCGTTGAACCTCGTCGTCCAATCCATCTACTACGATACTCCTCATCCAAATACCGTCTTACTGCACCGTAATAGTGTGGAGGAGCACCATCCTGTTGGGATGTTATTTCAAAATTGCCGAATTCGTCTGGATTATCTTCCAAAATTTCAAGGATTAACGGTTCGATTGCGTTTTGCAACAGCTCCAGATAAACCTCACCAGTTAAATTGGTATTTAAAAAAGAGACCCAACGATGTGGTTTCTCAGGATACCTGCCCAAACATTCACCTTCTGGGGAAATTGGGTATGTGTTTCATGAAACAGGTGAGGATTTGCGTCACTCCAATACCTCACATTCCGTGTATTTACATTGACATTTAGATAGAAAGTACTTTCGTCACTAAAACAAATTGTTTTGACATAGTCTGGCTATTGGTTAATTTTAGTTTCCATATTTTCACAAAATTCTAGTCTTCGGTCTGGGTCGTCGTCTGAGAGTTGATGGAACATTTTTAATTTGTATGGATGAAATTTGTTTTTTTTTCAACACCCTGTGTACTGTACTTCAACTGACTTCACAGGTAGATGCAACGTGAGTTGTTGAAGAACTGACTTCACAGGTAGATGCAACGTGAGTTGTTGAAGAATTAGGATTAACTATTACTTCTGCCAGTATATCAATTTTTTTCTCAACAGAAATTTGTGGTCTGCCAGATCGTTTCGCATTATTAATACTACCCGTTGTATTTCACACTTACGAAGAAGCTCCCTTGAAAAAGTCCTCGAAACGGGGCGATCGGGAAACCTCTCATTAAAAATGCGTTCTGCTGCTTGCATATTTTGTCCAGTTTCACCAAGAATTAGGATCGCTGCTACTTTATCACCTAAAGCACGTACCATTTCGCTTCTTGAAGCACTTAAACGTTCGGCTCACAACAGTTTAACAAATTATTAAAATGTACAAAAATATTAAAAGTACCAAAAGCTGCTAAAACAGTTGAACGTTCGATCAACAATACACAAATTATTAAATGTACAAAAACTTGGACAATTACAAAAACGTCGAATTAGGGAGACTAACAAAAACGTCACCTCATTTGACAACTATCCAGAGGCGGAGCTTGAATTTGGAATTTTAGTATTAACTGATTTAATTCATCACAGCTTTGCGTTTTTTAAAAACGAGTTGCCAAAACTGCCATAAACACAAAAACAAAATAAGTATCATTGAATAGGTTTTTTCGATACCTTTTAAAAGAGGTGTCGTTTGTCGTAGGGTTCCATTTGAAATTATTGGTCACAATGGCCTTGTGACGTCATCTTTGACGATTTCATCATCTATCATCACTAGTAGGGAAGTTTGCAACCTTTAATATTCAGTTTCCAAATTTCACTTGTTCATGTATAAACGTTCCAAAAATAAGAGGGGGGGAGAGGACTTTTGAGAAGCACTGTATAAGACGACATGCGCTAGCGGTGAGAAACTCATTCCCATATTCATTTCCAATACCATATTCAATGTATTTTATTTATGGCTGCTGAAAAGTGGCTGCTAAGTTCACACTGGTAATCCTGCGGTGGTCATCCATCTCTCTATTTTCCTGAGAGCCTGGTTAGCGTTGGCAATTCCTTTTTAGCAGGCCTTATCACCAGCGCCAGATCGTCTGCGTATGCTGCCTTGTGCTAGGTCAAGATTCAATACCCCGTCGTAGAGAAGATTCCAAAGTGTTGGGCTGATTATTAATCCTTGACGGACTCCTTGGGTCATATTTTGCATATGTTTTCCACACTTCAAAGTTCTTTCGGAAAGATATGTACCTATAGCTTTGATTAGGTAGTCCTCGGAAATTAAAAAAATATGTATTTCAAACAGAGAGAGTCATCAAGAAACAAAACCCCTTTTTTTCGCCTACAATAGACTGAAACTATATATCTGTCCCGATGTTTGTCATCAAATCTTGCAAGTTAAATTTGACCCACTTCAGGTTGTTCGATTAACGTGAAACTTGGCGAGTGTTCATAGTTTCCGTGACAATGCATTATGCATTTGTTATTGAAAAAAAAAAAATGGCGGCTCCAAGATGGCGGACGAGATTTGTGTTTATGGTCCGATTCGATTCAAAATTGGTATGTGGGGTTTCCAGCGTCGAAGATCATGAATTTTCTGACAAAATTCACAAATTCAGGATGGCGGCTCCTAGATGGCGAACGAGTTTTGTAATTATGGTCCGATTCGATTCAAAATTGGTATGTGGGATGTGTGACGTGGGTTATTCCGTGAGTTATAGATTCAAAAGCTTGTCGCAGCTGTATTCGAAATAAAACTTTACGCGACAAGTTCTTGAGTCTATAATTCACGGAATAACCTACGTCACACAACCAAACAATTATTTTGTACTTTTTAGGGTATTTGAATGAAAGCTTGTTTTTAAAAAGGTTTTTTTATTAATTATTCTATCCTTTCTTTGTCTCATTTCGACTAAAAAAACAGTTTTTTTCTTTGTCAATCGTACCCCAATACGACGTTTACACGAACTTTGCGCCGCTTATATCTCAGAAACTAAACATACAAAATCATTTGAACTCACACTTTTTTCTAATGACCCATCCTACTATTACATAATAAAATTTCAGCCAATTCGATAGAAAGTAATTTTCCATGTTTTCGTGCGGGGTTCTTTGAATAATTTTTTTTTTGGTACATTTTTATATGCGTTATGTATTTTAAAGGATATTCAAAACCATGATAATTTCTCGTGTCCTCGCGTATTGTTTGATATCACTATGAGGACAACATCCACTGGATATGATCTGCATGACATGCTCAACCTGATTGGTATTTCTTTGGAGACTAATAAATCTACAATGGAGCAGGATTCACATCCCAATAGAGGACAAAGTATACGGATGTTCCTCCCAATACGAAATCTTCCCGAAGAAATATTCAAATCCCGAAATCGACGAGCGATAGAATTTATAGTTGCAGAAATACTATAATAATAAATATATCATTCGGTCTGCAGCATTTTACGTCGTTTTTGCGGAACATTCGTTATGCTTTCTATTTATTTTAGCTGGCAGTGGGAATTTATTTCCGCCCGCCCTTCCGCTATAACTCTCGATCAGAAAAAAGCGATTGGCATGATAATGCTCAATAAAACACTAACTGGATGGATGAAAGGAATTGCGCAACAAATTGGCTAATGCTTGGATTTGTGTTTTGAATTAATGTTGTTTCATTGCTATCTTTACACTTAAGAGGGCATTGAGGGATTTAGGATTTGATTCGCAAAGAATATACTTTTTCTCGGTGTTCCGATAGCTTTTCTGTAGCAGTCATGAAGAGTGGTGAATCGTGATTAAGGGTCGTGTTTTGTTCGTTATAAAAAATTTTTTTTTTATTGTGATGTGGGATAAAAATCTAATGGGCTTAGACAATATTTTATACCGAGGGAAAAGAACGGAAGAAATGGTTTTGGAATTAATTTTTTAAAAAAAATTTTTTTTTTAAAAACAAAGGGTGACCTTCTGGATAATCATAATATGGGATATTTATTACCGTTACTCTGCCGAGTGTTAATATTGCTCCAGGGAAGATTGAATGATAGTCGGGGAGCAACAGGAAAATATGTATTAAATCCATTTGGAAATTTATGTAAATGAAATATGATTGTTACGAAGAATTTTCTGAATCGACAAATATGTGACATGTGAACAAAGTCAAATTAGTTAAGATAGTTGAGAAAATGTGGTATTGCACGGACTTTCCTGGGTTTTCCCAGCAATCGTCTAGCTAAATAAGCCACTAGAAAATGTCATAAATTAGTCTTTTAATTGCTTGTCTTATATTAGAACAGGATCCCGAATTATACACCATGCCCCAAGACCTTCGTTGGATGTCGCTTCTAATTTTGAGCGCAAAACAGCACGGTGAGAGGGCTAGAAGAAGTTTTTCAGAAAAGATGAGTAAGTTCATTCTGGGTTTTTGACATTCAAATCCGTTAATACAATGTCATCGAAGTTCGTCTTTTATTTGATTCAAAACCTATTATTTCAAACGAATTAAGAAAGTGTTTTTTCTTACAAAATACCTCAGTGAAATATTATATCCAATATTTTAGTACCAATTAAATCATTCTGATAATTTTGGAAGAATCGATCCATATCTCCTAACAATCATTCTAAGTTAAATTTAAGTCATTTCGACCTTTGAATAGGTCAGCGCCCAAATTGTCGAAGGTAATTCTGGGGAAAAAATTCAAGTAATTCTAAAGAGTTGAAAATTGGGCAACCAAGACATTTTGCATAATAAGTCGAAGGCATAAATAGGTCAAATTGCCTTCAGACTAGTCGAATGATGGTAAAAATTCAGTCATTTCTACCTATTTGAGGTTATAAACACTTTAATAAAACAAATATAAAACAAACAATCGAAGGTTAGAAGAAGATGATGAAAGTTTACTGTATATTGTGTATCTTGATACATGCTTATTCGTAACAGTTTTGAAGATGAACATGGCGTATGAAAAAAGGACTGTCAAGAAAAGTACAGCAGAAAATTATGTATGCAAGTGATGGTTTCGTATTAACATCTAGTTCGGATTTTATTTGCAATACTAACTTTTCTGTGGTCTACAGTGGTTTTGTAGCCCTAGATATGAAAATGATTTTGGGTCTATTTATGCACACAATTCATGAAACTATCAATGATTTTGTAAGATTTGCTGTTTTTTTTTATATTTACTCTCATTTTAGATTACAAAAAATAAAAAAAACGAGAAACAAAATAACAGATATATTTATAATGTCAGTTATGTTTTGAGAAATTAGGATACATCGAAGTAAATAAAGAGGAAAATGTCGAAAATATATTTTATATTTCCATAAAACGCCTTTTATGAGCTTTTCTTTTATAATTTTTCAGGGGACAATTTTGAAACCGAAATATTCAACATAAGTCTCTTTGACAAAGTCTGTGATATTTCTTTTTTGTTTTTTTGGTATATAAACACCGCAAATATAACAAAATGAATCACTAGAATATTTACACTTTCTTCGTGACGAACTCATATTTTCGAAGACAAGGCAAATATATTAGAATGGACATTCAATAATTGAAACATATTAATCCATGACAACTTATCCAGCTTCACGTGTAAGTACTTCAATATTGTCAAATAACTGAGATCTCAGCTGCCTAATCATGACTGGAAAATTAAATTTTATTTTCAACAAGCCGATAATTGTTAAATATAAGATATGCAAAAATCATGAAAATACGAGCACATTGAGAACTTTCATGGATATCTGCGATGATATCCAGGGCAACAACAAAAAAGTTTTTTTTTGTAGAGCTGTGTAATGTTTGATTTTGCTTATGTTAAGACACTTGAAAATACCCAATTTGTATAGAAAAAATTGAGTGTACTTCCTCAACTTTTTCCATAAAACAACGCAAAAACTAATTTTATAGATAAAGTATGTATATACATATCATATACACCAATTTTTTTACTATCATTGAAATGTGGTCGATTCAAGAAAATCATGGATATTTTTTGCAATGGCGGAAATGCTTCAAGCCAAAAAATATGGCGTCTATTCCATATGGGACCTTTGAGTCGCATTTTCCTACAATTTCAAATTTGGGAACACACAGGCTTCATTCGAAGTCAATTTTCCTTATCCTGGGATTTCAGACCCTTTGGTTACGTGATGGAATACAAATTTGTTATGGGATATTTTTTCATGCGATATGTCTATACGTACCGTTCTCTGGTTGGATTGAAATAATGGAAAATCAATTTATATTGTTGTTATTCGATATTATGAGCAAAAATACTAAAATTATATCAATTCCTAATACGGAGTGAAAATAAACATTATTTTCTACTCCTTGTTTATGGTGAAACCAAGTGTCTCTGTCTAGCCTATATCTAGTTACTCAAAGAAAACGACATATACTACAAAACCCTGTAATAAGTATTTTTTCTGAAATTGAAGTGTTTATTCTGGAATTGAAAATCAAATATCAATGATGTTGAAAATAGTACGTGATATTATTATCTCGGTGTAAGGAGGGAATCTCTATCCGAAGAGAAATAGACAATCATAACATTTTAAATATTAGATGGTGTGTAGTGGTTGGCTCAAAAGTTGTATAGTTCGATATTTCCGCGTTCTGCATAGTCTGAAAGCACTCTTAGAATGCTAACTTTGCAGAATGCGGTGCCCGAAATATTCAATTCAATTTTTTTTGCCAATTGTGGCTACCTCTCCAAATATCTAGATATAAAATTTGCTCAAAAACTTCAATTCGACGTTTCCGGACGCCGCAATGATCAGTGTTGAAATTTTCGAAATCATCGTTTAACACATCAATCTTTTATTATTTGCTTCCGTTTTTTGCATTTGTTCATTTTTACCCATTTGCTCAGCTGGACCAACTTCATTGGATTTCAATTTGTCGCATCATTGAAAACGTCACGGCAGTAGTTTACCGCCTGCGACGCAGCTTATCTATGCATTCATTCTGTACATTCGGTCAATCCAACCAATACCAGCATAACCTAACATAACTATGTTTTGTATTGCCTCCGTCGATGGTTAACACTTATTTGTTCTCATATTTTTATTCATAATCACGGATGATGTGTTTTAAAATATGTGCCGTCATAAAAAGACGTGGAGCCCATAGTAGAATATTTTTATGTACCACATAAGTGGGAATATGATAGCTCTGATCTTCATTCTAGCAGCTAATCGATAGTAGTAAGTGGTATATTCGAATTTCTACTTGGCATTTTATGGATTACCAAATACAGCTCCACAATAAATTATTTGAAGAGAGTAAATTGTATCATGTCATTCTCATCCGAATCGATTCGGGCTTCGAAATCTGATAATAAACAAGTTACTTTGAGGATTTCATTTTTGGTAACTTTGACGTTGTAGACATTCAAGTCTAATTAGACGAATATTGTGGTAATCTCGCCCTCATTGTGGAACAGTAGATATAAACTTGTATAAAAAATCCTCAGGCAACTTAATTGGTGCCAAAATAGGTAATGTAGAGTGTATAGTAGACCTGTTTATTTCCTGACTATGTGAACATACATGAGGTAATAATTAGGTTAACATTTAGTAGAAATTGTCACCTGACAGTTCAAGTATTTTGCACACATTTTGTTGGTCACCTTTAGGTGAAATTAACCTAATAAATAACTCTATTTACCCATGAGGCTGTGAAGGTATCTTTGAAGTAATTTCATACTATGCATACCTATTAAGTTGATGGTTTTTGAAGAGATTCGGTGGTCTCAGTTACGGATTTTATAACTCGAATCATGACTTTGGAGTCAGTTAGTGGTTGAATGTAGAATATTTGATCAGAAATAGGTAACTTCGAACTTCTTGCATGGTATAATTTTGCTATAATGTCAGCTGGGCTCTTTTATTTCCAAGATATAATAATAATGATAGAACCTTTATTCAACAACGTTACATGGCACTTAAAATATAAATTTGTGTACAAGGTGAGCAAAGTTGTAGAAAAAACGATAAGTACCTACAGAAGTACTTGTTTCGTTGACATTAATTAATAAAGTGGTACATATACATGAAATATGGATGAAAAAATATTAAAGGTAGAAAATGAATTTATATAATACAATAATAAGAATAAAGCTAATACTAATAACTATAAAATTTAAAAATTAGCAAATATAACGATCTTTTTCATAATGTATAAATAAAACTTATTCAACGACTTATTTGGTGAAATAAAAATGTGAAAAAAGTAATGAAAAAAAGTACAGATGTACTTGTTTCGTGATGAGTAATCATAAAATAAATGCAAAATACATCAAATATAAACGATAAAATAATTAGAATAGGAAAAATAAACATAATACAATATGAGGAATATAACTATGAAATTCTGGAAAGGTAGGTCAACAATATAGCAAAAGTACTTATTTTCTTTATAACCTTGAGTTCTTACTATTCGAATATTCGTGTAGTTCAATTGTCTATAGTGTTTTTTCAATTCTTTCTTGTTATTGCTCTTATTGTTTCAGGAATATGATTGTATGGTTTGGAGCAAAGTAGGTATATGATGGGAGCAACGACCCTAACCTTAGGGTGTGATATAGTGATCTTTCTGGGGAGTATTATATTGGTGAAAAGGTAGCAATGCTGTATTTTTGTTTGTATGATATTTAATACTAGAGCATGAATAATAAATCCGTCTTAAGTCCAAAATTCCAGTTTCGTCCTACAAAGTATCACATGAATGTCTACTGTTTTTGCAGAATATGAATTTGAGGCTCCCCCCCTTCCGATATTCCATAACGAATATGACTTTCCACAAGCGAGTAGTATAGTGTTTTCAGTGGTGAAAGTTCTTTGAGTTTCCTGAATTTATATAAAATGGTCCTCAATTTATTCACGGTGTACTTGATATGTAAATCCCATTTCAAATGAATATCAATAATTTCGTGCCAAGAGCTATTTCACCCCCACCCAGCTGCTTATGATCTATAAGGCACAGATCCGACCTGTCCTGGAATACTGTTCCCATATTTGGAGCGCGGCACCTAAACATATCCTGAGGCTATTGGATTCTGTCCAAAAAAGGGCAATTCGTCTCGTCGGTGATGCCTCGCTTACAAACTCGCTCACTTGTCTGGAACACCGTGGAAAAGTTGGCGATTTGTCTCTATTTTATAGATATTTTCATGGGCGATGCTCTTCTGAAATATCAACAATCGTTCCTGCTTTGGCAGTCTCTTCGAGACTAACCCGTCAAGTTCAGTCATCACACCCCTTCGTGGTCACTTTGGAGACCTGCAGAACATCACTTTCCAAAGACTCGTTCATCCAACGAACAGCGAGGCTTTGGAACTCATGCCTAAGAGTGTTCCCCGAGGCATACAACCTCCAGAAATTTAAGAAGAACACCAACTCCTACCTTCTTTCCCTTGGTTCCCACGATGTTCTCTGAACATTACAGGATATCCCTTTTCGTGAGAACCAGAACATAAAAAAAAAATCCCAAATATTTAAATTTTTTCTCAGGAAGAACATGGAAAGGTGTTTTAGTTCTGACTGATTATAACTGAAGAGGCCTCATTGTTAGAAGTAAATTAAAAAATTGGATCCATTCGACTCATAAAATTAATCCAAATGATAATGGGTGATTTAAGGATAGGAAAATAATAGATATTATTACAATTATTGAATTTATAAAAATAAGAATATCATCTGAAGAAACCGTTTTCTGAGTGTACATTCTGAGGTTCAAAGAAGTTTCACCGAATCATCCCTCACTATCTTCAACCCCCATTTCCTTCGATAAATAGAACCACGACATCGTAGTGAATACTTTAATCTACTAATGCCCTCTGTTAATCAGTATGAGCCAACAAGGACAATGAAATCTCTCAGAAACTTAGGCCATGACAATCAAACGGGGCATAAACGCGAAGATTCGATCATTTCGGGCCATTTGTGCCAATGCAGCCGTTTTACTGCCGTATATTCACTATTTCGCCTAGAGACATGTGGAATACACACCCCTTTGCCCTTTCACAGTAGCGCGGAGGGCGGAAATAGCTCGGAAAATGAATCCGACAGAATTTTACTACTGGGGCATAAAATCTTCGATTATATTACTACAGCATGACGAAATATATAAAGGCTTGGGGTTATGGAGAACGGGAAGTTTTCATGAAGAATTACTACAGGGATAGAAATTTAAATTGGAAAAATTGGAAAAAAATTATATCCCAAATAAATGATTGAGTTACGAAATAGAATCACAATATTTCACCCTTTCATAATAATTATTATGATGTTTCTTTAATAATATTGGACAACCATGAATTACACCGTATAAAGCTACACAAATGAAGAGAAGAAACTCGCAAAAATTGAGGAACTGAAAATCCGTTGCGACTTATATCACGTGACCTCAGATTTGGCGGAAATTCTAAAAAAAGTTGTCTTTGGTGCCAAAAAATGGGTCAACTTGACAAGTAATTTTTTTCAGGTCTTTTTCTGCTTTTCTTTCTCAATTCATTACAATTTTCTCCTATGTAGATTATTGCTGTTTCCTAGATATTCCTCAGGTCAATTCATAAATTCATCATCGCCGATTGTGAGGATGAATCCTCTATTACATTCACACCACCACAACCCTAATAGATCAACCCATTACTATCGTCGACCATTGTTTCCAGTGAGTCTATTTTCATAGACAATATTTTTTTGTGAAATCGGAATACATGCCAACATTTATTGAAAATATTACACTATATCGAAATCTGCTGTTACGTTATTCAAAAACAACTTCATCAATAGGAGACAGAAAGTTTGTGTTCATGAAGAGCGATATCAATTTTTGAAACTTAATTCAGGTGTTCCCCAAGGATCCACTTTGGGACCTTTGCTTTTCACAATATACACTTCAGGTATTGTTGCATCACTTGAGAACTGCTCGGTTCATCTCTACGCAGAGACACACAACTTCATTGCAATTTTTTTCGAGAGAAAAGTAAATTTCATGTACAAAAGATTAATGAAGATATTGATGCTTTCGTTCAATCAGCTTCAGAACACTGACTCAAGTTGAACATCAGCAAATCAAAAAGCGTTTTTTTTGGAACGGAAAATCATCGTGACATGTGTCCTGTCATTGAGCTCAAGTTGAACAATGAGCCACCTCTCCTTGTTAATGGAGCGAGGAATCTAGGCATCTTCATGAAAACTGATCAGAGATTTGAAAAAACTTTTTAACGAAAAATTAAACCAACGAAATACGGAACTGAAAAGTAAAAAATAAAATAAACCTTCATAGTCTCAATAACTAAGCCTCTGAACTAAGTAAGTAACTCATTTTGAGTCGGCGCCAAACAAACAAGCAAATGAATTAGGTAAGGCGTGAAATGATGGCATCGAGTTGCGCGGTGCCATTCTGATAATTTTTTTGGAGTAATTTAATGATCTTCGTTGATTGTTCGTTTGGCGCCGACTCGAAATTAGTTACTTAGTAGAAGTAGAAGTATTTATTTCTCTACAATATACATAAGTAATAGTAGAACGTCAGAACAGAACAGAAGGATATATATATATATATAAAATGTAAATACACAGAGTAAAGAACATAAATATAACATAAATTATCTGGATAAAAACATTCAGGTGAGGAGTGTCCATCATATACATTCAAATTAATTTTTATTCAAATCAAGATACTCATTGACACTATAAAGACAATGTTTCAATAGAAAAGTCTTGATTTGCACCTTGAATTGAAAGAAACCCAGACTCCTTATCCTAGAAGGTAATCTGTTGTACAAATGAAGGTTCAGAGAGTTATTTTGTGACATTTGAAGCCTGAACCGAGGAGTAGAAATTAGATCAGCATGGCGAGTGGTGTAACCATGGACATCGGATTGAGTCGAGTATTTATGTTTAGTTTCATGAATTTCAAGTAAACATGAGTAAATAAATAGAGTAGGAAGTGGCATTATTTGATGACTGATGAAGAGAGGACGACAATGTTCACGATAGTGAGCTCCCGCCATTACTCTCTTTTGAAGAATGAATGCCTTAAGAGAGTGGCACGATTCACCCCATAGAAGAATACCATAGGACAGATGACTATGGAACAAACCAAAATAACATGATTTGAGTACGTTAATACTGACGATATTTTTCAAACGTCGAATCAGGAAGGTAATACTAGACAATTTCTTCGCTAATGCTGCGATATGAGGGCCCCAGTTGAGTCTATCGTCAAGTTGCATGCCAAGTAATTTCACACAGCTAACTCGAGTGAGATTTGATTTGGATGATATAAGAATGGATTGATTCTTTTCCAAGTTGAGTTTAAGTTTATTACTAGTAAACCAGGTTTTGGCTAAATCCATTATATTATTAGATAACGTGGACAGATTGCCAACATTATTACTCTGAAAAATAAATGTCGTATCATCTGCAAAAAGAACGCTTTTCGTTGGAAGAATGGACAAATATAAATCATTTATATAGATTAAAAATAGAAGGGGGCCCAGAACCGAGCCTTGAGGAACACCGTGATTTACTGTCCTACTATTTGATAGAACACCATTTAGTCTGACACATTGAGATCGTTCACTGAGGTAAGACTCGAAAAAATTGAGAGCTAAGCCCCTGATGCCATAACAGTGGAGTTTTTCCAATAGTATATCATGTGAGACACAGTCGAAGGCCTTGGAAAGATCACATAACTCAAGTTGTGAGTATTTACCTTCCTCAAGGCCCTCGACAATGTCCGACACTACTTGGAGAAGAGCTTTTGTTGTGGACATCTTTTTTCTAAAACCATATTGACCTGGACAACACAGAGAGTGCATTTCCATGAAGTTATAGAGTTTTTGACGATGATTCCAATGATCTTGCCAATTATTGGAACAATAGATATTGGACGAAAATTACATTAGTTAAGGAGCTTAGTTATTGAGACTAAGGAGGTTTATTTTATTTTTTACTTTTCAGTTCCGTATTTCGTCGGTTTAATTTTTTGTTAATAAGTTTTTATTTTTTAATTTTTTTGGCTGAAATGTACTAATTACTACCTACTTATTTTTTGATAACTTCAAAAATACTTACTTGCCCACCTTACTTCAACCATTACCAGTTAAATAATATGATTATCTACTTTTACTATTTGTTGTAATATAAATTATTGTTGTTGTTAGTTTATTTCATTACTTTGTATATCATTCCATCCTGTCATAGAATATAATGATTGTGACGGATGTAGGAGAACAAAAATAATGACAATAGCGATCTGTCATTGTCAACTACATATGTGTGCCAATGTTCACAAGTGAAAAATCAATTTTCCCCTATTTTTCTACCCGTAAGTGTGGATAATCCCATTCGAAATCGAACTTTTCAACTTTTAAATTAAAATGGGACCAACTTCGAAGTACATCCTATCTACTGAAATGAGAATCGGACGTCTCAATAAAAAGTTATACGTGGTCATACATAAAAAAAAATATACGCGTCGACTAGAGAACCTCCTCCTTTTTGGTTTCGTCGGTTTAAACATATTAACGGCATCTTAAAACCAGCCTAGTACATCTTAAGAATTATTTATGGCAATAGAGAATCCTTCACTTACTCTGTGGAGGAAATTATTTGTGAAACATTGATGGTCCAAGTCTAACTAGCCATTACACAAACAAAATTCAAACTAAACTAAATTCGAAGACATCAAATAATCTTTTCTGAACTTCATGAAACTGGCTGGTTGAATAATCAATAAAACAATGTCTCACCAACATGGCAAAACAACTTTTCGATCAGATGAGTACAACCTGAACGTGAGATGCAAAGGTACCTCAAAACCTCCTGCTGTCAGAACAGAAACTTTCAAGCGCATAATCTCTCATCAAATATGTTAAATATATAACGAAATTTTTCCCTCACTCCTTTTGTTTTCTTCTACTCTTTTTTCCTTGGCTGTATGGGGTCGGTGGCTGTATGGGGTCGGCTTCAGAATAGCCCCAGGGTAAATCATGCCTGTCGTAAGAGGCGACTAAAAGGATAACCGTAGGTGGAAGATGGTCTCATCGCCCGGTGAAATACCACCATATCGACTTTGTGTGCTGTGAAATGGATCATTCCATGTTTCAGTGTTCGGTCGATACTTTCCGGTCTCCCTCTTTCCTTTTCCCCAATTCCTCCTTTATTTTCAGCTAATAGTAATAATGATGAAGTCTCCTAGAGTAAAACACTCCGGAAGTAAAATACCTCTCCATTCGGATTTCCGGGCGAGAGGTACTCGAGGGGACTCAACATTGAAGATTAATTTTTGCAACATCCGTGGACTCAACAAGAACATCAATGACGTCCACCATCACCTACAGACGAAAAAACCGGATATTCTGGCTCTAACAGAAACACAAGTAAACTCGTCCACCAACAAGGTCCATATGCTTTGTCCTGGTTACGAACTCCATTCTCGATTCAGGTTCAAAGGTGGAGTCTGCCTTTACGCTAAGGCTAACCTTTCATGCCAGCGTGAAGAGAGTTTGGAACCGAAAGACTTTGATGTGATGTGGTTTAAGCTATCTGATACCAAAGTGACTAAGTTCCTCTGCTGCCTTTACCTATCACCTAATGAACCTTCATATAACAACCTCTTTGAGTTTTATCACTCAAACTGGACTACATTCAGGAAAACCATCCAACAGCTGAAACCATAATCATGGGGGACTTTAATGTACATAATGCTGCCTGGCTCAAATTCTCTAACAAAACAGATGATGCAGGTCGTCAAGCTGAGGCCTTCGCCATCACTCATGGTCTAGAACAACTGGTCGAGCTACCAACCCGCATCCCTGATGTCAACAACCAGTCTGCCAATACACTAGATCTTTTCCTCACCACCAATCCTGACCCGTATAGAATAGAAGTTTGTGCCCTACTTGGAAACTCTGATCACACCCTCATCTCCACAACATGCTCTTTCCATTTACCATCGAGCAGCACAATACCACCCCGTCTCATGTGGCATTACAATTCGGCCGACTGGGAAGGTCTTCGTATGTTTTTCTCAGCGTTTCCATGGAAGAGAGTTTGTTTCTCTTCAGTAGATCCAACACGATGTGCTGAGACAATTTCTGAAATCATCATGTTGGGGATGCAAACTTACATACCGAATACCGAAAGAAGAACATCATCCGATAAGACCTGGTTCAACAGAAACTGCTCTAGAACTGTGGCTTCCAAACAGGCAGCATACCATCGATGGCAAAAAAATCCGGGACCTGAGACCAGAGCAGCATACGTTGAGGCTAGAGGCATATGCAAAGAGACAATAGAATGTTCAAAAGATGCTCATAATGCCAAAATAAGATCAAAACTTGTTGAATGTCCCAACGGATCCCGTTCATTTTGGTCTTTCGCCAAAGCTGTGGGAAGAAACTTCACTTCCAGCTCTTTTCCTCCCCTAACCAAAGAAGATGGAAAAAGCCAATATCTTTGCGCACCTATTTGCTGGAAATTCCACTCTGGATTCTTCGGGAAAACAACCCCCGAACATTACACCTATTGACAGTCACATGCCCGAGATCACCTTTCGCCAACGTACTATCAGAAAGATTTTGCTGGGTCTCAACACCAACAAAGCCTGTGGATCTGACGGAATCCCGCCGATTGTTCTCAAGAAATGTGCCCCGAACTAACACCTGTTCTTTGCAAGTTGTTCAACCACTCTTACAATTTGGGAGTATTTCCGTCCAATTGGAAAATTGCAAGAGTACAGCCAGTCCCTAAAAAAGGCAAAAGACCCTACCTAGCAACTACAGACCTATCGCACTGCTATCTATTATTTCGAAGGTCATGGAAAAGCCATCAACATCGAGCTCATGAAATATCTGGAAGACTCAGGAATTATCAATGATAGGCAATATGGCTTCCGCCATCAGAGATCAACTGGTGACCTGCTCGCATACGTCTCACATATATGGCAGCTATCTATTGAAAAGTATGGAGAAACTTTAGCTGTGGCATTAGATATCTCCAAGGCGTTCGATCGAGTTTGGCACCAGGGACTCCTCGCCAAGCTTCCATCTTATGGCTTGCCCCCTCAGCTGTGTTCTCTGCTTGCTAGTTTTCTCTCAAACAGGTCTCTCCATGTAGTGGTCGATGGAGTTTCATCTGACACTCTACTCATAAATGCTGGTGTTCCGCAAGGATCTATTCTCGCACCAACACTATTTCTACTTCACATCAACGACCTGTTGAAAGCAACTTCATGTCCAGTACACAGCTTTGCCGATGATAGTACCCTCCATACCGCTTTCTCTTCCAGGGCCCCTATATCAGCCCGTGAAACCAGAAATGAACGAGGAAGAAATGTTAATAATATAAATATGGACTTAGCAACAATTCTCGAGTGGGGATCTAATAACTTGGTAGAATTCAATGCAAACAAAACACAAGCATGTCTTTTCTCTAGAAAAGTCGATCTCACTGTGCCTAACATAACTTTATCAGGAGTAACCATACCACTGAAGGCATCCATATCGATGCTTGGTATTACTATCAGCAAAAACCCTTTTCCTGGGAAAATCACGTGAGGTCCATTGCCAAAAGTGCATCCCAAAACTTGGTTTTTTGTTTCGTGCCAAGAGCTATTTCACCTCCAGTCAGCTGCTTATGATCTATAAGGCACAGATCCGACCTGTCCTGGAATACTGTTCCCATATTTGGAGTGCGGCACCTAAACATATCCTGAAGCTATTGGATTCTGTCCAAAAAAGGGCAATTCGTCTCGTCGGTGATGCCTCGCTTACAAACTCGCTCACTTGTCTGGAACACCGTAGAAAAGTTGGCGATTTGTCTCTATTTTATAGATATTTTCATGGGCAATGCTCTTCTGAAATATCAACAATCGTTCCTCCTTTGGCAGTCTCTTCGAGATTAACCCGTCAAGTTCAGTCATCACACCCCTTCGTGGTCACTTTGGAGACCTGCAGAACATCACTTTCCAAAGACTCGTTCATCCAACGAACAGCGAGGCTTTGGAACTCATTGCCTAGGGAGGTGTTCCCCGAGGCATACAACCTTCAGAAATTTAAGAAGAACACCAACTCCTACCTTCTTTCCCTTGGTTCCCCCGATGTTCTCTGAACATTACAGGGTATCCCTTTTGGTGGGAACCAGAACATATAAAAAAAAAAAAAAAAATGACAGCGATGTATCATCATTATTCATATTTTTACATTTCTACTTCTTTCATCACCAATAGGACACTCTTATTATGAATTTGTATTTCATTTTTATATGATCTCATGTTTTCATTACATATTTCATTTCTATACAAAATACTATTAATGATAAATGACACTGCAGTACAATAAGGTTTAATGGATGTTCTATTCATGAAAATTAAACTTCGTCTTCCATTCTCAATCAACATATATGTGATTGCAGCCATTGTGGAAGTTTTTTATATCTTCTTTCAGACTGAAAGTAACAAAGACGTTTTTTATTATTATTAATTGCAGGGAGCAACATTGGGGCAATGTCAACATACTCATAATTTAGCCATGGTCTAATAATATTGTTGTGCTATCATTCACTAACATCAAGTCTAAGCAAATACTCTCTGCACAGTATTTGTAGTAATAGTAGAGAGTATTTGTATAATAGTCTGGTAAGCTTTTCATAATCATAGCTGATGAGTTTACTTAGTCAATATTTCAGCTGAAACTTCAGTGGTTGACCCTTGCTCACCTCAGGTACCAGGGCTCCGTAATGTTGATATAACTACTACTACTACTTGATTGGTAGAGTTACATTTGAGAATTTGGGTTAGTAGAAAAATTTGATAAGCAGATTGCAAGTTATCATTGAAGTTGAGGCTTAGTACCTACATACTTCTGAAGTTTCCAAATTCCCTTTTGGTATTTCCGCAGTTGATATTAACATCATCAGTTTGATCAGGTATTACAAAAATATCATACAAAGACCCTAGTGTGTTGTTGAAGACACGATGGCTCCATATCCCCTACCTTCTTTTGGTAGATTTTGTGGCTTTTGTCCAACATTAGCTATCCCATAAAAGCACAAAATAAAATGCACATATCGATAAAAATCAACATCAAGGAAACAAAATCTATATTCATGTGTTAGTAGGACACTTCACCATGTACCAAAAAGTGATTAAACTACAACCAGGTTGGATTTCAAAAATGCAATGGACTGTGAAATCGAAATTCACTTGAATATCTGTCGGAAACATCTTCTTCACTGCCACAGCTTCTGTACATCAATAGAAGAATCTTCATTTCTCTCTGGACTTGAGTGGTTATAGAGTTTGCCTTCAAGCATCTGTTTGGCTCTTTTGACTCCAATCAAGACGAGGAACATTTGCAAGAAGTTTTCGCAGATAAAATATCCTAGAATATATATAATAACGAGGACAGCTACTTTCAGAAACTGTTCCATCATTCTATTTGTCTCGGTCTTCATATTAAACTCGTTTTAGGTTTTCAGTGAAAATGATTCGGCTGCTGATAAACTGACAATTTTGAAGTTCTGACAGTAGATAGGATTCTCTATCAAGTTCAGATGTCAAAGTGACGACATTTGAGCTACTACTTTTGGGATACCTATTTGTATTTCACCGGAATCCAGAAAGTATTTGATTTATCGCGATATGAGCTAATATGGGCATGAAAAACTGGGTTCAATTGTGGTATTATGATCTACTTGTCCTAAATGACGATGAATAACCCTCGAGATTGATTTGGTTTCTACTCGACAGATAGCGTACCGCTATGACAATGTCATAATATAAAAAGATGGATTTCCCAATGGTACCATGATGTGTTCTTGATATACAGTGTGCGCGTAAAGTATGGAAACATGCAGATATCTTTGACACCTCGTAAGATACAAAAACAAAATTTTGGATGAATATTAGATGGACCACCAATTTCAAATTTTATATTTTCGACGTTGCCACATGTACAGTTTCTGAGATACGAACAATATGTTTTTTTAAATGGACAACCCGTATATTTTACATTTTTCTGTTAAAGTTTGTTATTGCCGATGCAGCTATAAACTGCTAATGGCCAATATTGACCATTAATTTTGAGAAATTGGGAAAAATATTTTTATTGCAACCGTTGATATTAACATAAAGAAAAAACAAAATGGGCCACATGGTATTTGTTAATGTTCAAAAAAGTTTTTGCTGTTTTTGTACTGTTGAACATGATATGAATATCGGTTTCATTTCGTTAAATCAAGTATGTTTTACTGTCAGTAGGTAGGTCGTGATTTACTGTCAGTAGGTATATCGTGATAGTTTTTTGAAAATACGGATCGTCAAAGAGTTGAAATTTCAATACTAAAAGGATGTGGTGACAGGTAATACCATAATATTATGAAATTTGAGTGTGTTTTATTTGCGACATTATTTGTAGGATACGAACACACGAAGAGGAATGTGAAATATTTAATAACAAGTATGAAGACAGAACTCTTATAGCACGTGGTACTGTACCTAAAATTATTCATAAATTTGAGGAAAGAGGACATGTAAGAGAACTCCCACCCTGCTATTCCAGAGCAAACAAAAACTGACATTTTTTTGTCGATGGTTGAATACACTTATAAGGCTACTAGAGTTGTTGCAACCGAAAATCACACCAGTCAAACAACTGTTCGTAAATATTTGAAAAAAGAAAAATCGCATCCTTATAAAGTACAATTGGTACAGGAACTAAACGAAGACGATCCAGATCGCCAGAATGGAGTTCTGTGAAACAATGTTAAATATATTTTTTTTTTTTTTAATGTTCTGGTTCCCACGAAAAGGGATATCCTGTAATGTTCAGAGAACATCGTGGGAACCAAGGGAAAGAAGGTAGGAGTTGGTGTTCTTCTTAAATTTCTGGAGGTTGTATGCCTCGGGGAGCACCTCCCCAGGCAATGAGTTCCAAAGCCTCGCTGTTCGTTGGATGAGCGAGTCTTTGGAAAGTGATGTTCTGCAGGTCTCCAGAGTGACCACGAAGGGGTGTGATGACTGAACTTGACGGGTTAGTCTCGAAGAGACTGTCAAAGCAGGAACGATTGTTGATATTTCAGAAGAGCATCGCCCATCAAAATATCTATAAAATAGAGACAAATCGCCAACTTTTCTACGGTGTTCCAGACAAGTGAGCGAGTTTGTAAGCGAGGCATCACCGACGAGAAGAATTGCCCTTTTTTGGACAGAATCCAATAGCCTCAGGATATGTTTAGGTGCCGCGCTCCAAATATGGGAACAGTATTCCAGGACAGGTCGGATCTGTGCCTTATAGATCATAAGCAGCTGGGTGGGGGTGAAATAGCTCTTGGCACTTATCCTAATTCATTTAATCAAATCTTTTTTTCTGATGAGGCTACTTTCCAGTTAAATAGCACGGTCAATAAACAAAACTGCAGGTACTGGTCAGCTGAAAATTATCATTGGATGGTGGAGGCACATGCGCAGTATCCACAAAAGATGAATGTGTGGACAGGAATTGTTAATAGTACCATTATTGGACCTTATTTTTGGAATAGAACCATGACAGGTGAAGAATACTGAGCATTTTTAGAATTAGAGTTAATTCCAGAATTAGCCAGACTCTTTCCTGATGATATAAATCATCATATCGTGAATAGATCAATTCGGATTCAGCAAGATGGAGCGACTCCTCATTATTTTCGAGGGGTTCGTGAGTTTCTCGACATTACATTTCCGAATCGTTGAAATAGGAAGAAGAGGAGCTATCGAATGGCCAGCAAGATCTCCGGATTTGACACCTCTAGATAATTTTTTCTGGGGTTATTTGAATAGGCCACAGACTATCCAAGGACTGAAAGACAGAATTACAGAGGAGATAGCACTAATTTCTCCGGAAACAATTAGAAAAGTCTTGGATGAATTTTCATCCAGAATGGTTTTTGTTTCCCAAGACAAAAAGGTCATATTGAACATTTTTTTTTTCTTCACGTATTGTTTCCTGTTTATACTGCAATATTAATTACAAAATAAAAATGATTTTCCAAATTTCTTAAAATTAATTATCAATATTGGCCATTAAGAATTTGTGTGCTGCATCGGCAATAAAAAACTGTAACAGAAAATTGTAAAATATATGGGTTGTCTGTCCCATTCAAAAATAAACATATTGTTCGTATATCTCAGAAACTGTACATTTGGCAACGTCGAAAATATGAATTTGAAATCGCTGGTCCATTTAATATACATAACAAAAAATTTGTTATTGTATCATACTTTACGCGCGCACTGTATAATGCTCTGCAATCTGTATGAATTTCTCAAAAATCCATATTGAATTTGGACGTCTATATGGTCGTGATCTTCAACCTCATCGTGGAAATTTACATTAATGTTCGATTTCATCGAGTGAAAATAGTGAAAGGGTGTGGAGGGAATACTTCAGATTACATTTGATCATCTCTTCTCAGAACTCAAGGGTCAAGTTCAAAACTCCTTTACTGAGTTCATCACAAAGTGTCCTACCAGTGTTTACTTCATGTGATATGCATGTATTTTTTTATTTCATCCGTATCCAAGCGAACATTCATACTGTCAGTTTATAACATGGTATACGTTTTTACAAGACAATAGGAATGAAATCTCTTGATTACTGTACTTTTTTTGTGGCTCTTTTATTGATCTGAGACTATGTCACATAAACACACTGGAACTACCTGAATATTACTTCACGTCAAATACGTCAAAGCAAATGGCCGATGGCGAAGAAAACAGGGTTGCCAAGAATCGTTCAATTTATCGAGGCTTCCTACAAATTTCGGAGTGTCTTATGATTTAACTGTTGAAAATTGTATATCTGCTACCTAGAAAAAATATTTTTGAACCTTGTTCAGAGTTGATTGACCTTACCGCATTATATAGAATTTAGATGAATAAATCTAATAATATATAATGTGAATGACTACATATTAATTACTATCGTTTCGGACGTCCATCGTCTTAATGTATTTAAAAGGTTTTCACGACGTTTCGAATGCTTGTATCTGCAATCGTCTTCAGGTGAATACTGACAAGTTTAGGTGCTACTTACCAATTTATATTACTGTCGGCGCAATGATGCGTGCAATTCCGCCATGTGCGGCGGTGCGTGAATTTTCGCGCGGTGTGGTGGTGCGTGAAGTTTCGCGCCTCTGCAGCCCGCCAGAAAGAGCAATCAGGGGTTTCCATACGTTCTTGATCTCAACGCTTGGTTGACTAAAGGCGTTATTGGCTTCGATGTAGGCCGCCTCTTTGAACTTTCGTTTGAACCAATGCTCCTCTCTATGTAGAACACTTGCGTCGTCCCATAGAACTCGATGGTGCTCAGTCCAGGCGTGGTCAGCGATTTCCGATTTTGATGTTTCTCCACGTTGAGTCCATTTCTTGTGCTCATCCAATCTTACCGATAACGGTCTCTTTGTCTCTCCAATGTAGGAATCTCCTCATTCACATGGAACTTCATAAATGCAATTCTTACTGATTTCATTTTTGTTGTCAGGTTTGGTCTTGGTCAGGAAACTCCGTAAAGTACTGCCGGATTGGAAGCAGCTCTTGATGTTCATTCTTTTAGTTCGATTCACGGGAGGCAGATCACTGTGCTTTGTTGTTGCTCTTCAGATGTCTTCGTTCTCCGGAGTTGTTTCAATACTTCTTCTAGGAGTTTCTTGGGATATCCATTCCGGTGGAGGTCCTCTCTGATGTGGTTTAATTCGGCATCCAGTGACTCCACGTCGTTGCATAGGTGCGTCGCTCTCTCCGCCAATGTTCTCACGATCCCTCTCTTCGTCGAACTCGGATGGTTGGGCTGTAACTGAGGTACTGCCCGTGTGTGTCTTCTTTCTGTAGACGGAGGTGCGAATTTCGTTGCCTATTCTCTCAACGTTCACATCGAGGAAGGGTAAGGTACTGTTGGTTTCCATCTCCTTCGTGAACTTGATCGAATCCCTGATTCTGTTGATCCCTGGAAGAAATCCTGGAGATGTTCGTCTCCGTGATTCCATACAATGAAGGTGTCATCCACGTACCTCAACCACAGCTTTGGTTTGTATTCTGCCTCCCGTATAGCCAATTCCTCGAACCACTCCATGTATATGTTGGCGATGATTGGAGAAAGGGAAGATCCCATCGGGAGTCCGTCGACTTGAGAGAAGAATCGGTCCTTTTCCTGGAAATATGAGTTCTGTAGGCAGCACTGCAGTAATTCCAATATTGCGTGGGTAGGAAGGTCAGTCCTCTCGTGCAGCTGGCCATCCTCTTCGAGTTTCCTTTTGATGATCCTGAGAGATTCCTCTATAGGGACATTGGTGTAAAGGCTCTCCACGTCGAAGCTGATGAAACGATCTTCTGGTCCAAGTTCAACATCTGTGATGGTGTCAACGAAGTGCTTGGAATTCTTGACGTATGAACTGCTATTTCCTTGTAAGGGTTGTAGTATCGGTAGGAGGTATTTCGATAACTTGTAGGTTGGTGAGTTCCGTGAGCTGGTGATCGGTCTCAGTGGCATGTCTGGTTTGTGGATTTTCGGAAGCCCGTAGAGATGCGGTGGTTTGCTGTAGTGTGGCGTTAGAGGTGATCGTTCGTTGTCTGGAATGAAGTGTTTGAATTTCCTCAGAGTGTTGTAGATCTTCCTTTCTATAGTGGGTGTCGGATCCTTCTTCAAGAGTTTATAGTTCCCTGTGTGGAGTAACGACTCTATCTTGTCATCATATGTTGTGGAGTTGAGAGAATAGGCAACAAAATTCGCACCTCCGTCTACAGAAAGAAGACACACACGGGGCAGTACCTCAGTTACAGCTCCAACCATCCGAGTTCGACGAAGAGAGGGATCGTGAGAACATTGGCGGAGAGAGCGACGCACCTATGCAACGACGTGGAGTCACTGGATGCCGAATTAAACCACATCAGAGAGGACCTCCACCGGAATGGATATCCCAAGAAACTCCTAGAAGAAGTATTGAAACAACTCCGGAGAACGAAGACATCTGAAGAGCAACAACAAAGCACAGTGATCTGCCTCCCGTACATCAGAGGTGTCTCCGAGAAGATCAGACGGATCGGAAACAAGTTCAACATCAAGAGCTGCTTCCAATCCGGCAGTACTTTACGGAGTTTCCTGACCAAGACCAAACCTGACAACAAAAATGAAATCAGTAAGAATTGCATTTATGAAGTTCCATGTGAATGCGGAGATTCCTACATTGGAGAGACAAAGAGACCGTTATCGGTAAGATTGGATGAGCACAAGAAATGGACTCAACGTGGAGAAACATCAAAATCGGGAATCGCTGACCACGCCTGGACTGAGCACCATCGAGTTCTATGGGACGACGCAAGTGTTCTACATAGAGAGGAGCATTGGTTCAAACGAAAGTTCAAAGAGGCCGCCTACATCGAAGCCAATAACGCCTTTAGTCAACCAAGCGTTGAGATCAAGAACGTATGGCAACCCCTGATTGCTCTTTCTGGCGGGCTGCAGAGGCGCGAAACTTCACGCACCACCACACCGCGCGAAAATTCACGCACCGCCACACATGGCGGAATTGCACGCATCATTGCGCCGACAGTAATATAAATTGGTAAGTAGCACCTAAACTTGTCAGTATTCACCTGAAGACGATTGCAGATACAAGCATTCGAAACGTCGTGAAAACCTTTTAAATACATTAAGACGATGGACGTCCGAAACGATAGTAATCAAGTTACCACATCGTCTACAACCTTCAAACACTACATATTAACTCATGTACATCCTATAAATGATGTCCATCTACAACAAGGTTTCGGTATTTGTGAACAGTAGATGGTAAATATAAACACAGTTATCTTTGCATCAACGCATATGTTGTTTACGTAGCATCAGGCCTATCTAGGGTTTTTTATTGATCTGAGCTCTCGTCCAACATTAGCTAGAGCAATGAGTACACATATTCAAGCAAAGGAAACTGAAAATTTGAGAATTGCAAAAATATTCCATTTTCACGGGAAAACACGCAAAATTTCAGTCCAAAGATATGTTCATATACTGATATATTTTTTTTGCCAATGTCGCGGAAAGTGTTATATCGGGCTAACCTCAAACTACTGAGACTTCGGTTGACCTACTCAGTTCTAGTTCTTCGTCTTGTGATTTTTTTTTTCTTGCACCCATATTGCCTTCGGGTATAATCAAGGCAGTAAAGGTCATTAAAAAAATCGAAATGTTCAGATTGATATGACTTGTCAAGTGAAATAATAAAAGGGACCATTGATGAAATTATCAAATCACTAACTTTCGTTTTCAACTTCTGCATATCTACAGGTTGTTTTCCTGTCTGATTTGAATTTGCGAAAGTTTTGCAATAATACCAATCCAATCCAATCCAAAAATACTTTATTATCTTTATATACACATGTTTCTTACATAACTAAAAACTAATGACTATTTACACTATATACATTCAACTTCCTGTTTCTCCTTCGGGTGGTGAGTGGGAAGGGGAGGGAAGATTGTGGCTTTTGTGGGGGGACTAATTGACTGTCTCCTTGCCCTCCTAGTGGGGCGAAGGGACAGCCCCTGCTGCTGTTAGCAGGTGCCTGACGGTTTCATAAGCTTGGTTATGTTTGGGTTAATAATTTATCTGGACGCCTCCTGCCTAGGCTTATGCGTCCTTCGGTTATTTAATTTATATAAAAATTAGAAACTAGATTTCAGGTAAACTATTTGCAATTAGGCTTTGGTCTGTCTGGAAAAAAATAATAAAAACCAGCTAGTAGAAATGATGTTTTTGGTATTACCCAATTGGGCTCATATTATTGTTTTATTCGTGTTTCGAACTTTGTGTGAGTGGTTCCTACTCTATCTCCCTATAGAGCTCTAGGTTTTGATATATTACCCCATGCTTTCTTCTCTGGTCGGCTCGCACATTAGTAATTACTGCTGTGAGCGGACTCTTAGGGATGTGGTATCTATAAAATTTATCTGATATTTTAATTATGAAGTCTTCGAGTTTTTCTACATTTGCTATCTCGCGCAGATCATCCAGCCGGATGTATCTGTTACTATTCGTAACAATACGGAGTGCTTTGTTTTGCAACCTTTCTAGTCTCGACATCTGCGTCTTGGAAAGGCTACAAAATACCGGGCAAGCGTATGTTATAGCCGGTCTAATAATTTGCTTATATATCCGAAGCTTATTATCTAATGACAGGCTGGAATTACGTGCAATGAGGGGATACGTTCGCTTTATCGCGGCCGCTCCCCTCTGCAATGTCAGCCCTATGTGCTTGTGCAAGCTCATACGCTTATCCAGCTGCACTCCCAGGTATCGCACTGAGGGCTTCTCCGTCACTTTGCTTTCTCCAATCCTCAACTTCCCGAGGATCTTCACATTTGTGAGTTTCCTCGTGAAGTTGATGACTTCGGTTTTCTCCGAGTTGAGCTTAATCTTGTTCTTCCCCATATATGGCATGACCAACCGATCCAGATGAATCTGGAGCTGCATAGGCCACTTCGCTCTGGAACGAGTGGGCATAGATCGCGGTGTCGTCCGCGAACATAGCCGTACTCGTCCGAGCGAAGGTCGGAAAGTCATATGTATACAGGGAATACAAGATTGGTGACAGGGAAGACCCCTGTGGGACCCCTGCTCCAACTGTATACTCTGGCGAGATAATTCCATTTACATTAACCCTAAAAGTCCGCCCACTCAGGTACGAATCCAGGATTTTCGTTAGGTATAAAGGCATGCCTGCCTCTGCCATTTTAATGATAAGCCCTTCAATCCAGACCGTGTCAAATGCTTTCTTTGTGTCCAACAGAACCATAACTGTGTTGTGGTCCCTGTGGAATGCTTCCTTCACCCCGTGAACAACCCGGGCTACTTGCGAGGTAGTTGAGTGACCTCTCCTGAACCCGAATTGTTCAGGCGGGATGATTTTCCGACTTTCCTCAAAGCTCACAACACGACTCAGAAGGATCTTGTCGACTACCTTGGCCACCACGCTGAGAAGCGAAATAGGCCTATAACTGTCGATGCTATTTTTGTTCTTGCCTGGTTTTAACAGAGGAATGATTTCTGCTTTCTTCAGACAGTCTGGGTAATACTGCCATTTGATGATCGCATTAATAATGTAAATCAACTGGACTAATGACTTTCGCGGGAGATTCTTGAGCAGGACGGCGTCCAACTTATCGAGGCCCGGTGCCTTGTTCCTCGGCAACTTATTGATCACCCCCAGAACTTCTTCGTAACTTGTGAGTACTTTTTGTAGTTCTGAGGGTATCAACATTGCCGGGGGAGTTTCTCTAATATAGCTTGCAGCATTGGTTATTCTCCTGTGTTCGTCAGTGCTATCAGCATCTATGACGTGAACACTACTGAAGTATTCCCCGAACAATTCAGCCTTCTCCAAGGGTTCTGTCGCCGAACGCCCAGGGCCACCCACTATAGCGGGAATTGGCTCTCTTTTCCTTTGGAAACCTTTCGCCGTGTCCCACAGTGAATGGTCCCTGACGTTAAGGTTCTCAAGCTTGAGATTCCACCTGTTATTTATATGCTCATTTATGAGCTCACTAATTTCACCTCCCAGCCTTAGGAAGTGCTCCTTGTGGCGTGGTTCCTAGTTGTTTGCCATTTCTTCCTTTCGGAGTTTTTTAATTTAATGAGCTCTCTAATATTCGGTGGAATAACAAGCTTGTCACCCCTTACGACTATCTTTTTGGTTGTTTTCTCCCTGCAATCTGGAGTATCTTTACAAATTTCCTGGTTTCGTAATCTATTTCTTCTTTTGCTATGTTGTTGTTTATAAAGGTAATGTTGTTCAGGATTTCCCTGTACCTCCTCCAGTTGCAACCATAGTAATCATATCTGGTTTTTGGTGTTTTGGGGTAACGTTTTTGGTTTAGGTAGAATGTGACTGGTACGTGGTCTGATGTTAATTCATGCACCGCAGTCAATTCTCCTATACCTCTGACGTTCTTTTGAACAACCAAATCGATAGTCGTCGACGACATACCATTGAATGGGTAATGTGTGTTGTCTTTGCTTCGTTCCACTATTACTTCATTGTTCGTGGAATAATTCAGTAGCGTTATTCCGTTGGCGCTCGCTTTGGTCGGCCCACCGTTCCACTCTGAGTGTCTCGCGTTCAAGTCACCAGCCAGAATCACCTTATTGGCAGCATTGAACAGACTGTCCAAATCTTGCGACGTAAACCTATTCCCCGGCGCATTATAGACCGCAAAAACAATTGTACCATCGCTCAGTTTAATGCCTACGTGTTCTATATTAGAAGTACGTCTGTCGACTTCCGTGAAAGGTATCTCGCTTCTAATAAGAATCGCGACACCTCCCGCGGCTCTATTCCCTCCCAGCCTGTCGGCCCTGATAGTTGTGAACCCTCTGAATTTTAAGTTATGTTCCTGTCGGAGTTTAGTCTCGGACAGAAGCATCATATCAATAGAATGTTCTTGAATGAAGTTCCTGAGAAGCGCAAACTTCCCAGCAACTCCATTCGCATTGAACATACATGCCTTTATACCCTTCTCAATAACCGCCATTGAAAAGCATGAAGTGCGTGGCTATATCAACCCTATCGTCTTGAGGAGTGTCGCGCAAAATTGCCAATAGCTTACTGAGTTTCTGCTCTACTTTTTTTAGGTCTACTAAAGAGGCTATTTCTCTCGAAATTTCTAATAAATTACTTGCCATGGAGTTCTGGGATTGGGGAGGGGGGGTTTGTTGGGAACCATCCGTTTCCTGCGTCCTTCTAGGCTGGTTGTTTTCGCCTTGATGAGGTATCGCCAGCGGTGATCTGGCGTACCTTCTTCTCGGCTCTCTCTGTTCTTGGGGCTGTTCGGGCCGGAATTCTCTGGGTATCCTCTTCTCGGCTCGTTGTACTCTTGCTGGGGTAGCGCCGGGTTTTGTCCGGCGTACCCTCTTCTTGAGTTCTGCCGCTCGTAGCCCCATGCTTTTCTTTCAGGTTCAGGCGCTGGTACCAGCCTTCTGGCTCGTTCCCCTTGTTGGTTGTCCCTGCTTCTTTCTATATACTCCACTTTTTCCGTGTATACTTTGCATATTTTGGCATTCGCCGGGTGGTATAGGTGACAGTTGCAGCACTGTGCTGGTGTGTCCAAAGCCTTAGTGCAGTCTCTCGTATGGTGTTTTTCGATGCATTTGACGCATCTGGGGTTTTTGAAACATTTACTAGTGGCGTGCCCCCATTCTTGGCACCTGTGGCACTGCGTAATTTTTTTGTTATACCTCATTATCTCCCAACTGACTACAGCGTTCAAGACTGTCTTGACCGCACTGTTCAAGAGACTGAGTCTTACTTCTGGGCCTGTTGTTATGACATATAGACTTCTTTCTACATTGTTCATTTTTGCCACTTTTTTGACTAATATTCCCTTGTCTTCCAGCTCCTTTTTGACATCCTCAACATCTGGGCCGTGTTCGAGTCCTCTCAGGATAAAGGAGTGAGTTTTCTCTTCGTCAGTTGTAAAGGAGTGGAATTCTACCTGTGACTCTTTTAATACTTTAATCATGTGTTCATAATCAGCTTTTGTTTTGGTACTGACAGAGGTGTTGAATCTATTAATCTTATATGTGAAGTTCTTTTCTAATTCTATTTTCAATCTCTGTAGGAATTGCTTTCCAAACGGAAATATTCCTTTTATTATGATCGGAGGCATTGTTTTGTCCTTGCCTCCTCTTTCCTCTGATTTATTTTCCACTCTCTTGGCAGGACTGGATTTCTCTACACTTGTTTTCTTGCCTGCTTCCGGCTTTTCTTGAGTTGGCTCGGTGTTCGCAATTTCTTTGCTTTTTCTCAGGTTTCTCGTTTTCCTTCTGGCTGGCTTCTTCCATTCGCCTCCTGATCCTGTGTCTGTTTCCATTCTTTCTTCGTTTTCTGTTTCCACTACGGTATTTTCTTCTATTGGCAACACGCCGAACCTGTTGCTAGTTTCAATGGTTGGCTTATTTTCCCCTAGTTTAGCCGGTTCTGGGTAAGATTCTGGAAATCATCCTGAAGAACAGGTTGGTCCGTTATTTTGTGATAAATAACTCTTTCAGCGATCATCAGTATGGGTTTAGAGGAGGGAACTCTACAATTGATGCTTTATTGAAAGTCGTGTGTTGCATTGTTGATGCCTTTGAAAGAGAGGATCTCGACAATTACAAAAATATTATTTATTTGGAAAAAGAACAGTGGCGTTCAATTATTTTGATCAAAAATATGACAGGGGATGTTAACAGGGACGCCACTGATGAAAATTAAGGAATCCTTCATCATGGAAAAAATGTATTTTTATGCGTACTTTGCATGTACCAAAATTGAAAAAAAAGCCAAAGCGGTTTCAGAGATATTCGAAGAACATATTTTTTTGTTAAATTTCAACATCCTCTATCTCAATAATAAAGCGGTTGCGGACCTAAGTTCATATGAAGAATTTTTCCTAAAATCAACCGAGGATTATCGCCCTTTAGGATCAGCATTCAATTATGAAACACCCTGTATATTATAAAGATTATTATTTTTCATACGAACCGAACTCGATTTTCAAAATTGGCAATTGAAAATATAAATGATATTAATTTCCAAAATACTTACTGTAAACATAAAATTGAAAATATTTATGTAATTATACTTGTAAGAATTCAGTAATTATAGGAGAAAAATTGACAAAATAATCTGGAAGACAGTATTCCCTTTCAGTAAACAGAATCCCATAAAATTTCTCAAAGTGACTGAAATATTGAACTCTCATTTGGAAATCCAACATATCTCACCAGTTGTGCCCTTCTTATCGATGATATGTATGCATGTTAGCAAGATAAGATTGTATCATGTCTGTTTCTGGGTGGGTTCTGAAATATTACAGACATTTGGAAGGGCTTCTCCCATATATCCGAAGATATATCGAATTATTTATCAGCTGAGAAATGCATTTCTTTCAAATTTCAATCCCCATAAACAGTGGCAGTCACAATTTTTTGCCTGGAAAGGGGCTGTTGTTTTACTGATTTACTATTCACGAAGAAAGTGGCAAGAAATCAGATCACTAAAAGAAACAAGTATAATTTACAAGTTGTACTAAATTACTAATACTATAGACCCACATATAAATATATAATTTTATTATTTTCGTAGTTCAGAAAAGATATCTCAAGATGATAATCTTTATTTTATAAAGTAAATATAAAGGTACTTTGTATTAATTCTCTTTATTACATGGTTGACTTATTTAATGATGATGACAAGATATCAGTTCGTTTGTTAGACGACTGATTATTGGCCACCAGCATGAGTGAGGCGAGTATCAGTGGTTGCCTATCAATAAGTTCTAGTAGTAGTTGTAGGTGTAACTGACAAAGTGGGACGACCACATGACTTCAAAACAGCTGATCAATACTATAGGTATTATCATCAAATATACTCTGTCCTTTTCCTTCTCAATAGATTGGAAAAAGTTATTCGAATATGAAAAGGAAGGATGAGAGGTAAATTCAAATTACCCACGGAATTTGGATTTCCGGTTCTCGAGTGAGAAAATTAAAGTGACGGAGATTTCTGGAAAAAGTTTTTATTTTCGCTGTGAAACTGATGGCAAGGCCAACTATGTAGTTTTTCTCTTCTGGTAGTAGTTTTGAGAAAATACGAGTGCAAATTTGAATACAGTTTCCAGTGGTTATGATTTAATCTATTATCGTATTTTTGATGGTAACTATATGAATTATTATAGTTCTGTTACACCACAAGTTATTAATGGAGAATGACACAAGCCACCAATCAATTAATTCAAATTGTAAATTTCTGTATATTTTGGAAACACCCTTCTTTGAATGAAGGTAATAAATTCATCAACAGAAATGATTTTACAGAAACGATTTTAATATTTCATTGGTATGAACTCCCATGGTTCCTTTAACCTCTAGCAATTTCGATTATAAGCTCGTTCACTTTGTTATAGAGTATGATCAAGAATATTTAAATAAACTTTGATAATCAAGTCTAGAGCTACGAAACCAGGAAGTACAAATATGTTATCGATTGGTCAGGTGAAAATCGTCTAAATGTTATAGGTTTCTTGGTGTATGGATTTATTTACAAAAAATTTGATTCAACTCCATTGTGTTGATTTTCTTCAAAGGTATAAACATAATTAATAATGCAACAGTGTGTAATATTTCAAAGTTGGGAAATACCCATATTTTTGTTGTCATATATTTTCTACGGAAGCACAGAGACATATGTTACATAACTGTACTTATTGATAAACCTTCTCAGCAATGTAAAATTGTATATATGATTATAGTACGGATACCGTTGTTTTTATAAAGTTGATGTTCACATATCAATCTCATTTTGAATTCGAGAAAACGCCTGTATCGATACTTCGAAACGTACCCAATGATTGTACATAGAGAAAATATGAAAATCTTTTTTACTTGAATATCATATGTGATTTTTATAATGTGGGATACCACATTATCGTGATAATTGTAATACATTGGATATTATAAGCCACCGGTTTCATTCCTAAATAAACCCATCCACAGAGTATTTTTCAAATTGTCTATAATTTATGTATACGTTTTAATCTACAAGTTCTCAGTTGTAGTAGATTATTTTTCTAGTTTAATGTTTAACTGAGTGGCGTCCAAAAATAAGAAAAAGGGTCACAAAATAATAATCTTCAAAATCACACTATATGAATCTATTAGGGCCAGTTCCCACACGAGTCTCGTGTTCTGAGTAAATTAGCCGAGGGAAAATAAAGTAACATCTTGTCGCTATATAAATGATGGCCACATGAACCCGCTATAGTAGAATAACTGATAAAAAACTTAAAATGAAATAGAAGAATCGAGATTGATGCTTTCTAAATGTCTGTGATCCGTTTCACTGGACTTATGAAATATTAAATGAAATCTCTATACTTTTACTCAGGACAAAATATCTACGGAAACCGTAGCTTACCAGAAGTGGAGTTTTAATTGAAGAAACCTGATGTATAAAAACAAAAAAATATCCTAATAGCATATTTTCATGGAAGACACGAAAAAAAATGTGATTTACGAAAGCAACAATAAATACCTGCCGTTCCAAATGAAAATTAAATCAAATGTATAGGAAACCATGGTGAAAATGTTCAACGCCAAAGAGAAATGCCAAACATATTTCATGATCACTGGTAAGAGATTATACGAAGAAAATATAAAAACAAAAAATAATACTTTATAGCTCTATATTCATGAATTCAACTAACTTATCCAGAAGTAATTATCAGACAGTTGGAATATACAAATGGACCAGGGTGGAAAAAATTAAATTAAACCGTTAAGGACAACCCTTGGTAGTATGGTATAGCTGAATCTTATTATCAAGCAATTCAAGTGATAACAAAATAGCTGTTTCAGGAAAATAATAGTTTTATTTCGGTATGTCTGCAATCACGCTCGATGCAACGATCAACGTAGAATGTGGAGTACCACGGGGATCTAATCTGAGGGCCGTGAAGTTTTTAATATACATATATGATTCAATTATCCACAAATGAGTTTATCTTCAATCGCAGATGACGAAAACATAACAAAAAACAATATAACTTCATTCCCTCAAGGCAACGCTAATATTATGACAAGAATTTTTGAATTCTAGAAAAATATATCTTTGGGTTGTCTGCACGCGGCCAACTCTCTTTCACATTATATATCACAGAAACAAAAATTGCCCTTCTTAATTATGAATGATCTCAACGATAACTACTGTACTGGAACTCAATAAAAGACTATCCAAAGCTTTAGGTTCTTATCAGCCAAAATAGTTCATTTCAGCCACATCCACTGCATTCTTCAGTTCGTATTGGACAAAACTCTTGAACAAAAAATTAAATCGTATTTATAGTCTGTATTTGTAGCCAGAAATAAAATGTCTTTGATTTTTAATAAATTTCTTGCGTTGTGAAAAAAAAATTCCCTCGTCAATACCCCTCCTGTAGCCACCACTGACATTCATTGGAGAGGAGCGAAAACTCGGATTTCCATTGATAAATTGCTGATGGAATGCGGAATTAAATTAAATTGTGGAGTTTTACTGTAGTTATTACGAGATAGTTTTGGAAGTTTCTGGAAATTTTCTCTCGCTAACCGCCTATTCACAATCGAGTAATAAATTTTGTTGACGTGAGACAAACTAGTGGTTTGGGATTGTTGGAAACGGATATTGAAATAATTCAATTACATGAAATATTGCGAAAGCTTGTAAACGGTCTGAAAAAACTTCAGATCTATATACTGAACTATTTATTGTTCTTCTACAAAATAGGATGGAGGCTTTCCACGAACATTATTCTCCACCTATGAAGGCGGGCTTAGAAAAAGACACTGAAGCAGAAACAAGTCAAAATAAATCAATGACTTCTCATGAACTCCAGCTAGAGTTACGACTGGAGTGCCTCAGGGTTCCTATCTGAGACCGCTAGTTTTCAACCTATTCGTTAACGACATCAGATTTTGCTTTACTTATTATAAATTTCACTACATATAGGAAAAATCACTGGCTGCTTCTGAGTATTGCAAAATTTCACTTCATCAGATTTCCACGCCTACCAGAAAATGACTTTTTCGGGTACAAAATTGGCAATGAGGTCCCCAAACGAGTTGACTAGGTGAGGAACCTTGGTGTCTTAGTCGATACAAGATTATCATTCGAATTGCATATGGAAAACATAGTTAAGTAAGCACTCAGAAACCTGGAATTTATAACGAGAATAACAAAAAGCTTCAATGATCCAAATTACTTAATCTTGTTAAATAATTTTCCAGTACGTAGCCATCTTGAATAGGCTTCTATCGTCTGGAATCCATATTAACAATGATATATTGATCGTATCGAGAAAATTCTAATCAAATTTTCAATTACATAGGAGAAATATTAGGATTGTACTCATTATTGAATTTATAATTGTATTCTTATATGGACTTTCTCATAATATAATGGAAACAAATTTGTATTCATGCCCACAGATTTCTGTGAGTTTTCCACTTCTATTTGTTCTTATGATTATGTGAATGAAGTACATTGTACATATACAGGGTGTTAGTGAATAAGTGCGAAAAACTTCAGGGGGTGATTCTGCATGAAAAAATAATGACAGTGTGCTATATAACTTATGTCCGCAAATGCTTCGTTTTCCGAGATACGGGGTGTTGAAATTTTTCTTAAAAACTGACTATTTATTTATTGCTTTGAAATCAGTCGAGATATGCAAATGAAATTTGGTGAGTTTTAAGAGGTGTTTATTGCGCATTTTTTGACTTGCAATTAAGAATTTTATATTCATCATTGGCGCGCGTACAGGTAATGATCTAAATTTGATCTAATGATCTAAATTTGATCTAAAAAAATGATGCGCACTATATTCAGTTTACCTTTAAAAAAAATACTAATTTAATTATATTTTATGTTCTTTTCCAATTTTTTCAAATGTTTTTATATATATATATATATATATATATATATATATATATATATATATATATATATAATTTGTAATGTAATAATAATTTGCGAATGTAAATTGTTTTTATATAATGAAGATAGCTAATAATTTCCGCTCTTCGTTGTGAGCCAAATTGTTATGATATAGATAAGTATTTTCGCCCTGTATAATATATTTTGCAATGTAATAATAATTGCTAGCTAACGTCACTGTTCTCTCGTCACGTTGCTGCCAATTGTTATCACTTTCCTTACCACAGCTAAACACAGTTGGTACGCCTCTTGTCTCAGATAGCCGGTTCAGGCAATTGAGCCACTAACCACTGCTTAATGTCAAATTTCAATCTTTTCAATGGTCATAAATATGATTGTTGATAATTGTGGAGAAGAAACGAGACAGTATCAAAAAGCAATTATTTCCTTTATTCACGAAAACTTAAATTTACCTGGCCTACGATAGATAACTTATTCTAAGGTGAATCTACAAATTTTCATGGATAATCATGAGAAAAGTTCATGGGTAAAATATACACAACCTCACTTTTACCTTGAAAGTGAAAATTTCTTCAATAGTTCAAAATCAAATGGAATAAAGTTCTTGTGATGGGATATGAGTTATTAGTGAAATTGTTCAGTTCGTGATGTGCACTAGGAAAGTTTATACCTGTCGCTAGAACTGTCGCTGTTCAAGATACACCCAGAATTTGGATTCCCTCTCAAACCAATGCTCTCAGGAACTCCAATACCAAAAGAAGGAACCATACAAATCCAGAAATCAGCTTTGCAATATTTGTATATGGTGTACAAATAAGGTAATGTTGATTTTCTGCTTATAAGGTTGAAATTATTGAATTTTTCTTTCTCTCCCAACAAAAACGTGGCATTCGTCTTTAAATTATTCTACCCCGTGGCTTTGTTTTCCGTCTCCTGGATACCATTTTTCCTCATTCCTTTCGATTTGAATTTTTGAATTCGCGCACTATATTGTCACATTCTCACCGTTTGGGGTTATTTGTCAAAACTTATAAATACAACTATTTTTACTTTCTTATAAACTATATACAATTTCAGTGATAATTGTCTCTGACACTTTCTCGTTCTTATTTTCTCACAATTTAAAATCTTACATTTGACCGTACTGTTCCCTGATTGGATATTGTCATCAAGAAGTTTGCTGTTCTCCCATTGGCTACTTTTAGTTATATACAATTTCATATACTGTATGTTTCAAGCTTATAATTTTGTGGATCACATTTTATTCAGGATGATTTTGTAAATCTAGACTTTTTGTTGTCTTTTGAACAATTATGGGTTGTAATCATTATGACAGTGTATGAAATTGATTGTATTATAGTATTTGGATATTTTTAACTATTCATATTATACAGAGGCTCAATAAAGGAAATAGAATTTCAAAAATTATGTAAAAACAATCTCTTGAAACTAATAGCTATTAAGTAATTATTCTTTTTGTGGGTTTTTTCCTTTTAAAATATATAACTGGTTTTTCATAACATGACAATATATATATATATATATTGTTATGTTATGAAATGTTATTAAATAATGAAACTTATAATTATCATTATTATTATTAGTTATCTTTATTGGTATCGTTAATGCTGTTATTTTACAATTTTCTTTGCCTTATACTATGCTCTAGTCGATACATGTCTGTGGAGAGAACATTCCTGAAGTAGTTCTGGTATCAAAATTATATATCCAACACGACATATAACAAAAATCCACCATTAAACCATATCAAAATTGAAATTTATGGCAAACATTGAACTAAAGTAAGATCAAAGTATAGATAAGTTTTGAACATCCTGTATGACAATTCACATGAACAGAAAACCTACCAATGGGATTCGAAAGAGTTTGTGTGGGAAAAGTATTGATATAGAATGAAATGTAAGAGCAGAAATTGGAAAAAAATTATTTTATATAAATCTGTAAATAGTATGTAAGAGTTAGAATTAGATGTCATTCATAAAATCATTAACATTAATTAGAATAGCAAATAATTCGGTAGGAAGTGATACAAACTCGTAAATCTGTGAAAAATAAAAATTTGGTGAGTGTTGCCTTGGATCAGGATAACAAGTTGGAGGAAGATGGAAAAAGGTTCGAGAAAGTGAAGCCACGTACTAAATTTGAAAAGAAGCGTTCACCCATAATATAAGAAAACCTGATATAAAATTGCAGAACGAGAAAGATTTCTTGAAAGGCTGATCGGAAGAAGCACATAGAAAATAAAAATTCCACCTACCTGGTCCAGAAAATAAATTCTTGGAAGGAGTGCAGGTGAGCTGTCATTGACATCCCAGAAATACGTCCACAGGATTGGAAACGTCAAATGAAACGCAGCTACGAGGTATTCAATAACTGAACTCGCCCAAGTGCAACTTTTCACATAAAACCAAGAACTTCAAGTGTTCTAAACCACTGGTTATTTTTGTCTTGGGCTGAAAAATTATCAATTCCATACCCAAGAGACTGATAATACGTTCAAACTTTCTTCATCAAATTTTCATAATCACAAACATCAAACTGCAGTGATTTTTTATCATTGTTTTGCTAGTATAAGGTAGCTATCGCAGAGTAGGGTATATTTAAGTTTTCATCTAAATAAAATCAACTGATTTGATTATTCTCTGCAACCTGTGTTTATTTTTCCATTTCTAACTTTACTTTTGTCCACTGATCGAATCGATAGTGCCATAGCCGGCAATGCCGATTACAGGAACTTGCTACTGGGAAGGAGTCATACCATTCTTGTGTCTTTAGACAATGGTCATACATGTTCATAGGCGTACCTGACTGAGCTGGGATAAGGTAGAAGAGGTTGAAAAGAAGGAGACAAAGGTAACATAGGTAATTGGCTTCGGCTGTTGAATGGTGTACCAAATAAATAAATAAATAAATAAATAAATAACATAGCCGGAGTTTTTTTTTATTTGTTATGATAGGGTTTCAAAATTATAATCTATGATATAAATTCACTAAAATCATACAAATTATAAGACATATAAACAACCCATCATAACAATATATATAGAGGATTGGATAGTTTTTTCAGGTTTTAGGTCTGCGGTAGTTTTTTTCAGGTTGCGGTCTCTGACAAATGAAACTCGTTCGTTTTTAAATCTCAAAGACAAGACACCCATGTTATTCAACAGCAACATGATCTACCAACTTCCTTGTCTAGAATGTCAAAGTTGTTACGTGGGGCAAACGTCACAGTGGTTAAAACAAAGGATAACCCAACATAAAAGTGACTGTCGTTTAGGGAAAAACTCATGTGCGGTGGTTGAACACTACCCAAAAACTGATCATTACAACAATGTCAAAATACTAGAACATGAAAACAATAAGAAAAGCAGATTATTCTTGGAAATGTACCATATAAATAAAAACAAAAACACAACGGTTAATTATAAATCTGATACAGGACAGTTAAGCAATATACACTGGAATATTTTGCAATTCTAAATTTTTTCCTTTTTTTTTCCTTGGGGTATGTATTGTTTTGTTATTGTACATATTGATAATTCACTTTTAATCACATTGTAAAAGAAAAAATCATTGTTTTATATTTCAATTTTTTTTTTTTTTTTTGTTTTTATTTCGAGTTTCTTTCTTTCTTCTTGAGAAATGAATATTTATCCAAATTCTGCATTCCCATTCTGAATGTGCCGTGAAACATATGTATATATATTTTAACTTGTTTTCAAGTGACTGACTATGTTTTGTAAGTAATCTGTCAATTTTGTGTGTAACTACAGTAGTATGTCCATTTTTGCAATTTACCTTCAGCCTTCTCCTGATGAAGTCAATAAACATTGACGAAATATAAAAAAAAACCTGAAAAAACTACCTGATCCTCAACTTATAGTATGGTCGAACATGTTTTTCATTTTATATATATATATATATATATATATATATATATATACATATATATATATATATATTTATTTGGATTGCGTGGTTTTATTGAACCATTAGGTTTTAATATCCTTCTGTAATTTTCTTGGGTTTCTGGTTCGTGGATAACGGAAGTTCAGTAATTCATTATAGATTGATTTATTGATACGTTTCGTTTTGGGGCTCCAAACCTTCTTCAGTTATACATTTAGATATACTTTCCTCAAACACTTATGCAAACAGGTAGGCATGTTCAAATGAGATGCTATTTTTTGGGGTATTTTATTTATATTTTTATTTATGGTCAATTGGGCGGGTATAGTGAATCCTCTTGTTTATTAACTTGATTTCATTTGCCTCTTTTCATTTATATATTATATGTACCCCATAGTTAATGAACTTTTTTTTATTTCTTTTTTTTTATTTTGAATTGACGCGGCCGTTCTATTATTCACCTATTGGAGCATCCTCAATATTTTTAATATCCATAATTAGATGCACATAGCTGATGCTACTTGCCTTGATTATTTAACGTTATACATAATGATTGAGTAAGTATTATATCACCTGAAGAAACTATTGTACAGCGAAACACGTGTCATGGTTTTGTTAATCCAGTTCAGAAAAAATCAGTCAGTGAAGTGAAAGTATTTTGTTTGTTGAAAAGGAAAATATTCTCAATTGAAAATTGATTAGAAAGATTTTTTCTGAAAATTTAAAAATCTACGACAATAATGAAGTTTTTTTTTGGAATATCTAACAGAAAATAAATACTTTCCCGGCTAAAGCCACGATGGACATTGAACTACATCTGATAGATATGGTGAAAGGAGCCCACTCAAAAGAAAAAATCTAAAAGTTAAAATTTGCATTTTTATTCAGATAGTTATTCGATTTTCTATACCAGTCTTAATCAAAGACTCATATAGATAAATGAGGCAAAGAATAATGAAGAAATAGTCACTCGAAATCATTTATGACATTGATGCAGGAGTGGCATTGCATTCACTGGGTCTTCAATACATTTTTGACGACGGAAGTCTATTTCAAGCTTTCACGATCATCAAGAAGACCGGAAGAATTGGGAGATACATTTTCTAGAAGCAATTTCACTATGCAATGATGGAAACATGTTAGAAACATTCCATGTGGAGTAACACTTTGAAATGATTGTTTTTTTGACATTAAAACCTGTCATGGGGTACAGATTGATTTGTTTGCTTTAATGAACCTAATCGTCCTTATTATTAATATATATATCTCTCGTAACTGAGTTCTGCAGTTTTCGCATCAATTGGAAAAATATTCATCCGACCAGCCCACTCATAACTCAGCATGAACTAACTATTCAGTACTCCCCTTTAATGTCCTGTTGAAAGCAACTCTGCGACATAATTTGAAACGGGGCAGAGCATTAAACGCACCCCAATACCGACGCCATAAAGTCATTCAAACATCCAGAAACTCCTGAGTTATTTGTCGTGCGTCGCTATTATGGAAATTCGTTTAAAATACTCGCAGATAAATGGGACAAATGGTCCGAAAAACGTCGTAAAGATTCGTTTTCCACCTTCAGGAATGCGAGCAAGACGCCAATGGCAGTTTCCAGAAAAGTGTGAGGGAACTTTTGAAATAGATCACTTTCGCTTCGAATGCGGAGTTGAGAAAAAAACGGCAGGGTTGAGGACCTCGAAGGTTGATATCGTTTTCCAGCAGTTTTCTCTCTGAATATGGGATTAGTTTATATGTCTGGGAGAAATAACTCCGGGGGACGTTGAGTGTTAGACAGAGAATATCTGAGAACTTTTTTGTTTGCACTCCTACCTGAAAATATTCGGGATAAAACTGAATATATTTGCATATTCAATGAAAACAGTTCCAATATAGGACAACTACTCATTCCTTATGAAATATATAAATTCTCAAAAAAGTTAATATTAATGTTGAATCATTTTCCAAAGATTCATTTTTGTTTAAATTTTTTCTTTCTTTTGTAGAAGTTCTATATAGGCAGAAAAAAAGATCTGCATATGCTTACCGCTGATAGGAGGTTCATTTTTAACCGACTAAAACAAAAGTAGGAGGTTCTTCAGTCGACGTGTATATTTTTTTTATGTATGACCACGCATACCTTTTTACAGAGTAGTCAGATTTATTTTTAATTCATAGGGTGTACTTCGAAGTTGGTCCCATTTAGATTTGAGGAAAAAAACTACACCCCTAAGGGTAGAAACATAAGGGATTATTTTTTTATTTTACACCTGTGAACCGAAAATTACCAATTCGAAGCACCATACTTTGTTATATCTGAAGGCATAAACAATGGCGCCCTTTTGAAGCTCTATAGAAACGATGCAAATTTATGGCCTCTTACCACCACGCATCGTCGTTTTTTTATCAAATATAAAAAAGGAAAATGCTCTGTTCAGTGCGTAAGCGTGAACACATTTGGTAGGATACCGGCAGAGATCGCTACCTATTTACGCCTACCTAACCTAGAACGTCACACAGGTCGCAGTTTCAGACGTTCCTCGGCAACGTTTCTAGCAGATTCAGGGATAACAACATAAGGCAATTTGGAAGCTGGAAGTCAACTGCTGAAGGTTACTTGGAGGACTCCGAAGAACAGAAGAAAACCATCTAAAAAAAATTACTAACAACTTCTTCTTCTTGCACTTTACAAACTAGGAGTGTTACTCTGAACATCCAGATACCACCAAGTAACTCCGCTGGACCGGATATTCTCATTGCATTCTCAAACTCATTTGCAGAATGCAACAAATTGTGTTTTCAACATCAGTATTCATAATAATTATTAGATTTTCATTTAAATTCTGTATGTTGAAATAATATATATATATATATATACAGTGCTAGTCAAAAGTCCCCTCCCCCCCTCGTATCTTTTGAACGGGTATACTTATAACAATGAAATTTGGAGGGTGGAAATAAACGGATGTAGGCTTCTCAACTGGTCATAACAGGTGACGCAATAGTCATAAATGACGTCACAAGGCCACTGTGACCAATAATTTTAAATGGAACCCTATGGCAAGTGACAGCTCGTTTGAAAGGTATTGAAAATACCTATTCAGTCATACCAATTTTGTTTGGGTTTTGGCTGATTTTGATTGATAAATTGAAGAAATACGAAAATTATAGTTTCGCATTTAATTAATAAAGATTTAAGAACCAGTTCTTATAATAAGTGTTCAAAATGTGCTTCATCTACTTCCTGGCAGTAATGCATCCTATTGCTAAACTCTTGTCGTACTCGTCCCAGTGTGTCAGCGGAAATTGCCCTACATTCTTCAACAATTCGTTGTTTCAGAATGGCAATACTGTCAGGTGCTGTAGCGTAAACCTGAGATTTCAAGTACCCCCATAGAAAAATATCTAATGGTGTAAGGTCCGGTGACCGAGCTGGCCATTCGATCGAACCTCGTCGTCCAATCCATCTACCACGATATTCTTCATCTAGGTAACGTCTTACTGCACCGTAATAGTGTGCAGGAGCACCATCTTGTTGAAACGTTATTTCCAAGTTGTCGAATTCATCTGGATTATCTTCTAGAATTTCAAGAATTAACGACTCAATATCATTTTGTAACATCTCCAGATACAATTCACCGGTTAAGTTAGCATTGAGAAAAGAGGCCCAACTATGTGGTTTCCCAAAATACCTGCCCAAACATTTACTTTTCTGGAAATTGAGTATGTTTTCACGAAAGATGGAGATTTGTGTCACTCCAATACCTCACATTTTGAGTGTTAACATTTCCATTGAGAAAGAAAGTACTTTCGTCACTAAAACAAATTGTCTGTATGTAGCCTGGTTGTTGGTTCATTTTATTGGACATAGTTTCACAGAATTCTAGTCTTCGGTCGGGGTCATCATCTGAAAGTTGGTGCACCATTTTTAATTTGTATGGATGAAATTTGTTTTAGCCAACACCCTATGTACTGTCCTTTGACTGACTTCACAGATAGACGCAACTTGGGCTGTGGAAGAAGTGGGTTTACCCATTTCTCCAATTTTTTTTTGTCATACTAATTGTTGGTCGACCAGATCGTTTGGCATCTTGAACACTACCTGATGCTTCAAACTTCCGAAGAAGCTCCCTCAAATAAACCCTCGATATAGGGCGATCGGGGTACCTCTCATTAAACAGTCGTTCCGCTGCATGGAAATTGTTTCTACATTCACCAATTATTAAGATAGCTGCTACTTTGTCGGCTACAGTACGTACCATTTTGCCTATGTAAACACTTAAACGTCTCGTTAAACAATAGCTTAGGTAAATTTTTTACAAGAGGAATTCAAAAACGTCAACCTTTTGAAATTAACCAGATACTTTAAAATTTTAATTAAAAGGAAACTATAATTTTCGTATTTTCTTCATTAAAAATCAGCCGAAACCCAAACAAAATTGGTATGACTGAATAGGTATTGTCAATACCTTTCAAACGAGCTGTCACTTGCCATAGGGTCCCATTTAAAATTATTGGTCACAGTGGCCTTGTGACGTCATTTATGACTATTGCGTCACCTGTTATGACCAGTTGAGAAGCCTACATCCGTTTATTTCCACCCTCCAAATTTCATTATTATAAGTATACCCGTTCAAAAGATACGAGGGGGGGGGGGACTTTTGACTAGCACTGATATATATATATATATATATATATATATATATATATTAGGGTGTGCCAAAAAACGACGATATTTCTTTTTTTTTTGCTCTCAGTCCAAAATATCTTAAAAGATGTCCCAACAAAGCTCCTGTTAAAAGCGGAGCTCAAAATTCCAATTCTAAGAGGTCCTCCATCGAACTTAAAGTTTTTCCGTTTAAATAACATGGGAAACATGATTTTTCATTAGTTTTTTGTCTTGCAAACTGTGATGGAATTATTAAAAAAAAAACGAATGAATGGACCTTGTTTATTATTAAATTTGGTACAAAAAATTCTTTTGAGTCGAATTTCTATCTTCAATATTTGATTTGTTATATAGCTTTAAAATTTAAATTTCCGGTTTTTTGCATTTTTAGCTAAACTGTAAGAGTTAGACAAATTGACAAATTTGTAGTACTTTTGATATTCTATAAAAAGTTCCCGTCAATTTTTTATATCATCAATAACAACAAAGTTACAGGCTCATGTATATTTATTTTTTCAAATTTTTGCTTTTACGAACTGAAATATCGATAATTAAACAAAAAATTTGGTGCAAATTCGTTAACACATCAAACTTGCAACAAAATTAGGTGAGTAAGTTGTTTCGTAGTATCAAACCATAAAATTTACAGACTGAGTCAGTCATATTTTTATGATTTTTCAACTATTTTATGAAATATATTGATAAAGGATATAAAATATATGTTAAGGCCAAGATTATTTTCTATATCTTTTCATTATATTTTGGATTAAAAAGGGAAACATTCTCGATTGAATATTGATAGAAAGATTTTATGAACATCCTGTTTATATTTTCAACAAATCAATTTTGGATTAATTGTTCAAACCGGCAACCTTGCGCAGTGCCTTAAAGTGGATGGCGGTTGCCATAGCAACAATGTAAATTAAACAAAATATATAGAAATTACTTTTGCAAACAAGCAGCATTATTTAATGAAATAAATACTATTAAAAAAATTAAAAAATTAATAAAATGTGAAAAAACTTTTAATTTTACACTTCAATTGATATTTTACTCACTATTTCAATATTCTGAAAATGATTTGTTCTGATTGAAAATTTTTAATAAAATTAAGCTCATTGGACTATTGAAGATTTGAATTACATTTTTTTTGAGAACTTGCTTTCAGCGCCCTCTGTACATTTATCGATATCCGCCCATTGATCACTTACCGCTTGATTGATTCAATTAGTATATTCTATTGTCTTTTGATTTAATTGGTTCGGTTTTTAGGTTAGTCTTTAGGTAGTTATTGCCACAACAGCAACGCGTGTATCTTTTTGATAGAAAAAAACAATGTCTGAAAAAACAAACCAACGGAACTACATGAATTTAGTTGGCTTTGAGTCAAAAATTTAGATAGTTCAAAATTACCTGTGAAGCGCGATGTTTTATCTTTGTTTTTTTATATACGTCGAACAAAAAAGCTTGGAATTCGCGAGAGTTCCACATTCGTTCTTTGTGAAGATGTTAAAGTATGGAATACATTTTTGCTCCGTGTGAACAATTCACATCACTCCATTGTGAGAATCGAAAAATTGTACGAAGACTGGCAAAAAACGCAAGTTCACAAAGCTAGAAAAAAATCTCCTGCACAAAAATGACTTGAGAAGAATTTCAGTTATTCTCTCGATTGCTTATTTGAACGTGATCAATCGAACTTCAAAAAGTTTACTGTCACAGACATAAGCTTATTATTATCGATGAACATCAGCGATTTCGCGAGCCAGCGGTCGTTATTTTTATTTGAACAGTTTCAACTGGAGCATGATTTTATGGACAAGGACCCAGAGATCTGGACTTCCGATCAAAATTATCAACAATGCAAATTTGTCCTGTCAAACTTAAAAGTTGTTGATGATCTCGCTGAAAGAGGCGTTGCATTGATCCAGGAGTACAATGTTTGTTTGACACGAAGTGAGGAACAGAAGCAATATTCACTGCAAGTGATCGAGGAGCATCGTAAAAGACTTCCTAACTTTAACAAAAATACACTTGTAACTGCTTACTATAAGAAATTAAAAGAAAATATTTTCATGCGTTTAAAACTATATAATTATCATTTGATTGGTTAGTAAAAAAATTTTCTAATTTCTACCCTTACTACTGAAGCAAGTAAGTGATTCTCAGATTAATTTCTAATAGTTTGTAATTAATTGATACGTTTTTATTCTGTAATTTCGATATTTATTTCGATAATGTTTTCATTTGTATCTATTTAACATCAATGCAAGGAATAATCGTAAAATTAACAATAATATTGTTAACATTTTTTAGCCACAGGTTAAATAAAAAATTTACAAAGGTAAATTTTGCCGTAAATTGACTAAGGTTTTTATATTTTAATCATAATCAATATCCTTTATCAATATATTTTATAACATAGTTGAAAAATCATAAAAATATGACTGACTCAGTCTGTAAATTTTATGGCTTGATACTAAAACATCCTCACCTAATTTTGTTGCAAGTTTGATGTGTTGACAAATTTGCACCAAATTTTTTTTTAATTCGATATTTCGTTCGTAAAAGCAAAAATTTTAAAAAATAAATATACATGAGCCTGTAACTTTGTTGTTATTGATGATATAAAAAAATTCACGGGAAATTTGTCATTTAACATTTCTGTCTAACTCTTACAGTTTAGCTAAAAAATTTAAATTTTAAAGCTATATAACAAATCAAATATTGAACATAGAAATTCGACTCAATAGAATTTTTTGTACCAAATTTAATAATGAACAAGGTCCATTCATTCGTTTTTTTTTAAATGATTTCATCACAGTTTGCAGGACAAAAAACTAATAAAAAATCCTGTTTCCCATGTTATTTAAACGGAAAAACTTCAAGTTCGATGGAGGACCTCTTAGAATTGGAATTTTGTGCTCCGCTTTAACAGGAGCTTTGTTGGGACATCTTCTAAGATATTTTGGACTGAGAGCAAAAAAAATATCGTCGTTTTTTGGCACACCCTAATATATATATATATATATATATATATATATATATATATATATATATATATATATATATATATATATAGTGTCCACCAAAATCTTGGAACCATATGGGAATTTTCTTTATTAATAGTTTCTCAGAGAATTTCATTCCTCATAAAAGTTGGTGAATTCAATTAGACTAAATACGCGCATAGTTGTTATTATCAGTGGCGTGCGGCTAAGCGGGAATCGGGCGATATTCTAAATTCACTATAGAGTAAAATGACATAACCATAGAAAATATCTAAACATGTTATTGAAAATATATTACATATGGATAAGGATGCAAACATAGTTGTTACATAAAATATTTGAAACACTTCAGAATTTGAAATCTCACCAAAGTGATATAAAATTATAAACAAGTTTTTTTTCTCAGAACTCGTGTGCGAAGTATTCGTCCAGGTTATAAAAAGGATTTGGGAGAAGTAGTGCTTTCACCCTAGTTCGGAACTTTTGAGAAAATGTGTTTTTTTTATGAAACTTGGTAGGGTGAGTGCACCACTGGTTGACCAATTAAGAGCTTATTTCAAAATAATTACTTATGGGTAATAAAATGTCAATTTTTTTGTAGTTAAGAGAATATATGAGTCAAAATAGTCATAAAGCACCAGTGATTGACCAGCAAGAACTAGTACTTGACTGCAATTTTACCCAGTAGTTGACCACTTGGTATATTCAAATGAAACAAGTTTCTAAGCAAAACTGTAGATATATTGATATAAAAAACAAGTTTTGATTTTCAAACAAAAATCTTATAAAAAATTGATTATTTTTCAAATCGAACCTTTTCCAAAAATACTAGTGTTTTAACGAGTTGAAACTTCTTCGCACGGGTTTGGACTACAATTTCCTTCAATTTCCGTATCATTTTTATATTCCTTGACATCAATATTGAATTTTTGTTTTTCAGTTTCTATGTTATTTTCTTGCGTTTCAGTTTCATTATCATTATTAGTTTCATTTTCCAATTATATATCAATGTGTTTTCCTTTATTGTTTTCTTGGTATTATCATGTAATTTTTCTGCTGACTCATCATCGCCCCATTCCTTCATTTCTGCTTTTTTAAACGATTCTCGTCTTTTCTTAGAAATAAGTAAATTGAAATATAGAAACGTTAATTGGCTTAATTCTTTCTATTCCGTCTTGATCACGAAGCATCGTGCATAATTTTTTTGAAATCTACTGCCTTGACTTCAAAATACATTTTTTATGCTTGTTTATTCTAATAACAGTGGAAAAGTGGCTTTATGCAACCACTATCAATCAGAAACAACTTTTTTCTATTTACTTTCAAAATTATTTATTTAAGTAGCATCCGGTACCCCATACCCCATACAGCATCTTCGATTGTCTGATATTGCTAACATCGCTCACAGCCTGTTACAATCGTACCTTCGTATATTCGAGAAATCTCCTGTTAGTTTCATTTACTTTTTCTGGGAAATACAGTGGTTTTACTAAACCTGTATTTGAAAATTAAAGAACCTTATATAAAGTAAAATATATGTACCAGTTGTTGACCATGACAAAAAACCAATAGTTGACCATGACAAAAAACCAATAGTTGACCACTACAAAACTATGGTCAATCAGTAGATCCGCTTTGAAATAACGATACTTTTTTGACAAAAATAAATATTTTACTCATACCCAAAGCTATGAAACAGACAAAGACGACAACCATGAATTCCTTTGAAACACCAGTAGTTGACCAAAGTGGTCAATTACTGGAGCTTCAACAAATATTTTGTTCTAGTAGTTGACCACACGAATTAAAATAGTAAAAACACACATTCCAATAATGAATACAATGAAAATACTTAACTATATTCATATAGCAACTAGTACATCAAGTATGTTTTTGAGAAAACTATCAACAAGAACGGATGATTTAAGATTACTAAAAATTGTCTCCTTACCATGCTCATTGCCACAGCACCTGTTTTTCTACCAGTGAAAGACAAAAAATGTGTAAACATGATAGTGACCAACTTATCGCAGAATTTATTTGGGGTAATTGTGACATCTACTGGATCAAAGTCCCATTCAATTTCCAAAAACATAGGCAACCAACAAAACGATATCTTATCCTTATTTCTGCGCATTAAGGGAAAAATGGTCAATTACCGGGTGCTGGTCAATTACCGGTGCCACAACCCTAAATGATTATATATTTTTATTCCGCTGTAAATAATTGAGTTTCTAATCATAGTGGTACGGGGAATTATTAGTTTGATCAGACCACTCTGTCGTGTGTTATAGTTAGTAGTTAGTAGAGACTAGCTGGAGTGAACTTTTGTTTTTATGAATCAGAGACGCTCTTTCTAAAATGTATATACAATGTACTGTTAATATTCTACTTTTTATGAATAATCCTCTACAGGAAGTTCTGGAATTTGCTTTACACATATATCTCAAGGCTCATAACCAAACTCTTCTGGAATACTTGGTTGCTGCAGGCCCCCCATAAAGCTATTCCATATCCCAGGTGGGAATCCAGAAGAACAAAATAAGCTATTCTAGCTGATGCAACCCCCCAGTTCTGTGGTAATGATTCTGATCGCAAAGCATCCAGAAGCTAGTATCAATAAATAATCCCAGAAATCTAGTTTGCTTCCTAGTTCCCCATTGCCGAAGTCCAGGTTTTGGGACATTGCAGCGGAATAAGTTTTTTTTATATTAAGGCAGACCAATTTTCGAAGGCTTCTATATCCTGCATTTTGATAGAGTGTAATGTTGTTTCATTCATTTCTAGCCAAAGAATAGTGGTGTCATCAGCAAATCACGTAATTTCACCTACGATGGCTAAACTAGCCATATCGTTAACATATAGTAGGAATAGGAGAGGGCCAAGGACGGATCCTTGTGACATTCCATGTTTCATATGAGTGGTTTTCGAAATACTCTTAGTCTTAACTGCTTGTTGGCGGTTGGAGAGATAGCTCTCAAACCACCGGAGTTTGCTCTTTGTGATTCCGTAGAGATGCAACTTGCACAGCAGTATTCCGTGATTCACGCAATCGAAGGCCTTAGAAAAGTCACAAAAACTGCAGCAGCAGCTGTTCCTTTATTAGGACCAGACTACTCATGAATGAGGAAAGGGCATCATTAGTGCTCTTACCCGTCTGAAATCCAAATTGTGTTTCTGATAATATGTTATTCTCTAACAGGTAGTCCATCGATCTTACTCCAACCAGTAACTCTATTATTTTAGCTAGTGTGGGTATAAGCGCAATAAATCGGTAGTTATTCGGATCTGTTGAGTCTCCACCTTTAAAGATGGAGATAACTAGCGACTGTTTCAAAAAGGTAGGGAATTTCAACTAGGCGGAAGATACTGTCATATAATTGGGAATTCAAAATTAGATGCCAGCGCCAGAGTGGCGAAAGTTCAAACCAGACATACGTACATTGTTTGTCTGTTTTCTCAGAGGTTATACACTTGTGTTTGGAGTTTTTCTTAGAATATTTCCCTTTGGTATTATATTTTCCAGATTTTTGTCTAGTATTATTACTTTTAAGACTCTAGTGAAGTGGTATATTCAAATCTTAAAACAATCTCATTTGCGAAAACTCACTTTGAAGGAGACAAAGTATGTTCTAAATTGCTTGCAAAAAAAATATTTTTCGAAGTTTCTGGTCAGTTCTTCGGGAATTATTGTTATGAATTATTTTGAAGAAATGTTACACATTATTATTTGTGAATGTTCGAATTCAAAATAAAACTAACAAAAATAGTTTTTTTATTTCATCTAAAACTAACAAGATGGTGTGAAAATCTGTCCTTATCCCTTAAAAATACATATAAAGTAACTTTTTTTCCATACTATATGAATAATTTTTGGTATGTTGAATAATATCTCTTCTGTCTATACTCATTCAATCCTAGATTAGTCATTACATTCATTTTCTCACGGAAAATGATGAAAACTTATTCCAGTTCAACGTGATCGTTTTGCCCAAGAGTCACATTGAGGTACACAACAATGATGATTTGAACTAGAATCACTCATTTTTTCACTCGAGGACATGCAACAGTCAACACAATATTCACCAGAATTTCATTGATTGTCAACAATCACAAGAAATTCGACAAGTTTTGAGTGTACAATGGCTAAAATCATATAGACATTAATGTTTTGAAAAGTAAACAATGTGTCCTTATCACCTAGATATACATATATAGTCACTCTCTTTCCATACTGTTTGAATAGCTTTCGGTATGTTGAATAATATCTCTTTTTTCTCTTCTTAACTGTCTTTTCTTTCCTCTCAACTCTCTTTGAAGGACTTTTTTCACTTTTTTTCTTGGCCACAGACAATCCAGGGAGATTTTGGGAAGGGACTGTATTCTTCTTTAAGATCCCATCGTCTGTCTATAGAGTCGCTCAATCCTAGATTAGTCTGCACAGCACCAGAACGTTACGTTCATTTTCTCACGGAAAATGATGAAAACTTATTCCAATACAATGGTATCATTTTGCCAACAGTCACATTGAGGTACACAACAATAATGCTTTGAACTTGAATCACTAATTTTTTCACTCGAGGGCGTACAATACAGGTAAACAAGAATTTCTTCAAATAACAACAATTACAAGAGATTCGACAAGTTTTAGGTATAGAATGGCTAACATCATATAAACATTAATGTTTGGAAAAGTAAACAATGTACGTATGTATAGTTTCAAAAATCGACACCAGAGGGAGTATCCGTTTTTTTTCCCAATAGTTTTTCCCCTTGGGGGCCAAAAAAAAAAAAGCTTCTAAAAATCGAAAGTACTAATTTTTCGTCTCAAAATTATGTGATTAAAAAGGGCATTTGGAATTCCGAAGTTGGGGTCGTTTCCAGTGAAACCGGCAGTGATGGGAGAGTATGGAATATTGAAAAACATTCAAATTCTTGAATCCACCACCTCTGCGAAGTTTGGATCTCATACCCTCAGAACCGTGGAAACCATGGCTTGTCGAAAGAATACGTTAACACCCGGTATACCATTAAATTTCAACATGACTTATTTATTTTCAGTTCAATCGTTATATCTGCCACAACATCTGAGAAGTTCCACTTGCATAGCGCACTTTTTTTTTCACTTATTGCAGACCCTTTCGTGATTTATTGCTTTCACTGTTGATATCTTGGCAAGATCAAAACAGATGCCCGCTATTGGTATATTTGCTTTTAACTTCATTCGAGTCATACCTCAGTGAAATAAAACAAATAATAAGAGTCAATAACATTTTCTCTGAAGAAATGGATGTAGAGCAAGGTGTGCCGCAAGGTTCTGTCTTAGGTCCTCTACTTTCCAACATTTTTGCTAACGATCTCATTCTCTATATTCAAAGGGTTACGAATGTTCATGTTATCTGCTATGCAGATGACACGAATATTTTGGTTGTCGACAAGGATCTCAATAAACTGAAAACCACTGCTGAAGCGGTATATGCCAATATTGTAAAATGGTCCAACAATAATAACCTTCAACTGAATCATCGTAAAACAATAACTTTTTTTTTTGGTAATGGCAGGACTGATGAAATCAAACTTTTTGAAGGTTCCAATGATGAAATAGTAAGTAGTAAATCAGTGAAACTATTGGGTGTTACCTATGATAGGCAACTTCACTGGGATTGTCATAATGATTGTTTGTGTAAAAAATTACAGAGTAGCTGTTATAGTCTGAAATTTATGAAGAAGTGAGTACACACTACTGTCATTGTACTATGCAAATTTTCATTCCCATATAAAGTATGGAGTTTTGATTTGGGGAAATTGTACACATGTGAATAGAGTATTGGTACTTCAGAAATATGCGATTCGAATTCTTGCTAGTATCGATACTAGAACGAGCCGCAGAGATTATTTTGAAAAATTCAAAATCCTAACTGTTGTGAGCTTATATGTACTGGAAGTTAGTACATACGTCTATTAAAATAAAAACAAGTTTTTGAATACTGTTGAGAAGCATAACCATAATACACGTTTCGAAGGCCAACTACAACATGAGAATCACCGGACTACGCTGTACCAAAAAAGTTTTTTTTTTTACTGGCCTTAAATTATACAACTCTCTTGATGCGCATATTAAGAGCTCCCTCAATTTAAATATTTTCATAACAAGACTGAAACAGCAGCTAGTTCAGAGAGCCTGCTACACTATAGATGAGTACTTAGTATAATTTGTGTTATGTTCGCGATATATGCAATTGATTTAATTTGTATTCAATAAAGCATACTTATATATATATATATATATATATATATATATATATATATATATTATGTATTGATATTTGCAAAAAGTTTTTATTTATTAAGATTGCTAATAGTTTTTATGCTATTCTTTGTGAGCCAAATTGATATGATATGGATAGATATTTTCGCCCTGTATATGTATTGTATGCTGTAATAACAATTGCTAGTGAACGTCACTGTTCTCTCGTCACGCTGCTGCCAATTGTTATCACTTTTCTCACCACGGCTAAGCAGCAGTTTTTACGCCTCTTACCTCAGATAGCCGGTTCAGGCAATAGAGCCACTAACCACTGCTGTCTAATTTCAATTTATCCAATGGTCATTGGTATGATTGTTGATCATTGTAAGGAAACAAACAACAAAGTATCAAAAACAATTATTTCCTTTATTCAGGAAGACTTAATTTTACCTGGCCTACGAGAAATAACTTTTACTAATGTGAATCTACAAATATTCACGCATAATCATCAAAATCAAATCATGGATGGATAGACACAACCTCACTTTTTCCTTGAGTGAAGTTTCTTGTTATTGTTCAAAATAAAGTGAAATAAAGTTCTCCAGATGTGAGATACGTTATTTGTGATATTGTTCATGGACCGGATGTGCACTATTAAAGTTTTTATACCTGGCTGGAACTGTCGGTGTTCAAGATATGCCCTGAAACTGGATCCCTTCTCACTCCAAGCGCTATCAGGAACTCCAATACCATAAATCAGGAACCATACAGATGCAGAAATCAGCTTTGGACACTTGGATATGTTGTATAATTAAGGTAATATTGGTTTTTCTCTTCTAATGTTGGAATTATTTCATTTTTCTTTCTTCCAAAATGTTGCGTGGCATTCCCTTGTAAATTTATTTTCGATCTCCTGTGGCTTTGTTTGTTGCTTCCTTGGATACCAATTTTCCCTCTTCTTTTTCATTTGAATGTTTGAATTCGCGCACCAAATTGTCACATTTCACTGTTTGGGTTCATCTTATATAATTTATATATACAACTATTTTCCCATTCTTATTACTATGTACGAATTTCAATAAAAATTGCTTATGACATCACCCCGTCGTTATTATCTCACAATTTCCTATTTTCCATATCACCATCTACTCCCTGATTGGCTATTCTCATCAAGAAGTTTGCTGTTCTACCATTGGCTACTTTTAGTTAGCTACAATTTCATATACTGTATGTTTCAAATTTATAAATGTGTTGATCACTTTTTATTCATGAAAATTTTGTAAATCTAGACTTTTTGTTGTCTTTTTACCAATTATGGGTTATAATCATTATGACAGTGTATGAAATTGATTGTGTTATAGTATTTTGACAGTTTTATCTATCCATATTATACATAGGCTTACAAATAAATAGAACTTCCAAAATTATGTCAAAACAATCTCTTGAAACTAATAACTATTCAGTAATTATTCTTTTTGTGGGTTTTTTTCCTTTTAAAACTTATAACTGGCATAACATAACATAACAATATATATATATATATATATATATATATATATATATATATATATATATGTGATGTCTCTCTTGTTGTCTCTTGTGTATTCACGTCTTCTACCTTTTTATGCTATATTGTCCGAAAAGTATGTTCCTGTGGAGATGAATTTCTCAATTTTTATCATGTATTTTAATCCAATGGTAGGTATCTTACGTTTGTTTGAAGGTTGTAGACGATGTGGTAACTTGATCACTATCGTTTCGGACGTCCATCGTCTTAATGTATTTAAGTATTCACCTGAAGACGATTGCAGATACAAGCATTCGAAACGTCGTGAAAACCTTTTAAATACATTAAAACGATGGACGTCCGAAACGATAGTAATCAGGTAGGTATCTTATCTTATTTTATTTTGTTTTGATATCTATTTGTGACTTGTCATAAACATGCATCTGTCTTTGGTCCTTGTGATTGAATTTATATGTATATTTTGTGATTAATAAATTGATTGATTGATTGATTCTTCATATACGATTGTATAGTTAAACAGAGACGATGCAAAGCTCTCAAGTACAGAACATAGAGCTGCAATACTAAAATCTGCAAGAGTCTTGATATTTTTATGTCTGAACTGCCGTTCATCAAGCCCTCTACCTGATACAGATAAAATAAAAGAACTACAGAACGAAATCAAATCACTCAATAAAAAAATCAGTGGGATTTCAATAGAACTTAATAAAATTGCTTCACTGGTGACTAACCCAGTATGTAATCAGGATTTGATTAAGGAAAGCTCACAATATCTGAGAGATGAAATACAAGATTTGAAAAATGAAATGAAAAATGAAATTGAACAAACAAAACTTCAAATTGTAGATCTCAAAGACTCGAACAAAGATTTAATAAGATTATTAACATCTGGCAACAATTCCAGTAAGTCAGTCCCACCAAATGAATACAAATACAATGAAACTAATACACAAACTACGCATAAGAAATTGAATTTTCCAAATATAAAGGAATCCCAGTCAACAATGAAAACCATCACACCAAAAAGAAAACCTAATAGTGAATCACAAGTCCCAAAGGAAAGAGAAAAATCCCAATCTGTTTCCACAATTGATGACAAAAATGACAATGCGTATGACAACTTTGTAGAAGCAAAGAAAAGGCATAGAAGGAATAAAAATATTGGTACTAATTCCGTAAGTGAAGCAGAAGAACAAGGTTTTGAAGGAAGAGATAATATGCTATCTTCAAATAAAAACAAAAAAATATGGCTCTTCATATCACGTATAAAGGACTCTGTAAGTGTAACAGAAGATACTGTCAAAAAATACATATCTAAAAAAACTGGAACACATGCTGAGGAAACTTCTGCAAAAAAACTTGAAACATTTCATAAAACTAAAGACAATAACTGCTTTCTAGTTGGGGTAAATCCATCTCTGAAAGACACAGTATACAAGGAGAATTTTTGGCCAAGAGGTGTCGCCTTCTCTAGGTTCAACTTTAATAAAGGACAACATTTCCTGGATAATCCTCGTCAAAATCATAATGAGGGTACGGAAGACAACTCCTTCAATACACGAAGCTCAAATTTTTTAGAAACACCAATGAATCACTGACCCATACCACCGAAACCGAAACAGCAGTCCTATTACAACAACCAGGAAATTTTTTAATGGAGCCCCCCAACAGTAAAGAAAAAAACAGTAATGAACTGAATACTTTTTTCATAAATATTAGAAGCCTACGAAATAAGTTGGAAGAGTTAGAACTGTTTATCGATAATGAAAAACTAGACATAATCTGTCTGTGCGAACACTGGCTCCATCAAGACATTATCAAATACTATGGAATTGAAAATTTCTCTCTAGTGAACAACTACTGCCGAACTCAGAGTAACCATGAAGGTGTTATGATATACGTGAACTCCAAATTTAAGACAAAAAAACTAGAAATCATTGACTCTCTCTCAGTGGATATTCATTGTGAAGTGATAGCAATTGAAGTAAAAACAATAAACATTATAGTGCTATGTATGTATAGATCACCCTCAGGAGATCCAGGTATTTTTCTACAAAAACTCAACCATATTTTGAACCTTCTTCTCAAAACACACAAACCCATTTTTATCTATGGGGACTTCAACATAAATATTAAGGATAATTGTAATTTTACCAATGAATTCTGTGACACTGTAAGCTCCTTTGGCTGTGAATTACTAGTATATGAATCCACAAGAATAACACAAAATAGTGAAACTTGCATAGACAACTGTATAACTAATGTTAGGAAAGCTAGCGAAATAACCCTAGTTAACTGTTATATGTCCGATCATATCGGTTTGAAAAATAAATACACACTAGATTCTAAATTCAAAATGAAAGGGGAGACCTGCATCATTGAATTCAGGCCAATGTCAGATGAGGCAATCAAAAAGTGCATCTATCTGTTGAAGCAATATAAATGGGATCACCTAGAAACACTTCATGATATTGATAATATATTTGAAATTTTCTTTGACATACTTCTAAAAATAATAGATGAATGTTTTCCAAAAAAGACAAAAACGAAACACTCAAAAAACCTTTCTAAAAAATGGTATAATGAAGAACTGAGATTACTCAGAGATAACTTATCACTTCTCACTGAATTAGCAAAAAATAACAAGATAACTAACATAGATGAGGAAATTAAGAAAGCAAGAAGAGTTTACAGAAATAAAATTCAGGAACAAAAAAGAAATTTTACATCCAAACAGGTAATCGAATCGTCAAACAATTCTAAAAGCAATGTGGCAAATTATAAATGAACCCAGAAGGAAAACTTGGAAAAACCATTTTGTAAAAATACTTCCAGAAGATTTTAATAATTTTTTCATAAACATTTCCACTGCTCTCTTAGACTCACTACCCTCAACAGATAGAGATCCCATTAAGCAAGTTCCTCAAATCTACAGATCCAGAAAATCGTTATTTCTCTCCCCCACTACACCCCCAGAAGTCGAAAACATTATAAAAAACATATCAAATAGTTCTGCTTTGGACATTTACGGACTAAGCAACTAACTCTTAAAAGTCATATGTGAAGGTATCTCTCACCCTCTTAATTATTTAAACAAAGTTTTAAGAAACTTCCTCTTCAACTAAAATAATAATTCCTATTCTCTCCAAACCTATAGAAATAGCCTACAAAAATAGATTAGTCTCATACCTGGATAAAAATAACCCCTTCACAATTTGGTTTCAGGGAAAAATTATCCACCAACCATGCAATAATAGAACTAGTCACTACCATTGTAGAAGCCTTCGAAAGGGGTGAAATAGTAACAACTACCTTCTGCGATCTTTCGAAGGCTTTTGACTGTGTCAACCATAACATCCTCCTAGGTAAGCTTGAACTCTATGGTATCAGGGGAAACTCTTACCATTTCACAGAGGCTTACTTAAGTAACAGATCACAACTGGTGGAACACAACGGTGTTAGATCTTTAACACAAAACATACTGGCAGGAGTCCCCCAGGGCTCAATCATTGGACCTTTACTTTTCATTTTATATGTGAATGATTTCTCAAGCAATATCAACTGTGCAAAATCCATCCTTTACGCTGATGACACCACTGTCTTTCACTCCCACCAAGATCCATTAAACTCAGAAACTATAAACCAAAATATAAGCGAAGAAATAATACCCTGGTTCACATCAAACCAACTAAGTCTAAATCTAAACAAAACAGTCACTCTAGATTTCACCCTTAGGGATTTCAATGGGGATATAGAAAACATAAAATTCCTTGGACTTTTTCTTGACACAAAATTAACGTGGAAACACCATATCCAAACTCTATCAAAAAAACTTGCTAGTATAACTTTTTTATTGAGAAAACTATCACAAACAGCTTCCACAGAAATTTGCAGAGTGGCCTATATGGGACTATTTCAGAGCCAAATTTCTTATGGTATACTAATGTGGGGAAACGCCACAGAATGGAAAAACATTTTTAGCATGCAAAAAAAGGCTATCAGAGCAATAACAAATACTCTCTACAACGAATCATGTAGACATATCTTTAAAAACCTAAACATATTAACTCTCCCAGCCTTATTTGTCTATCACTGCCTATATTACATTAAATCTGATGAAAGCAATTTCGAAAAACAAAATACCTTACATTCACATGACACAAGAAATAAAAATAATTTGATAATTCCCCAACATAGACTAACATTAACTCACAAAAGCTTTATTAACATCTCTATTAAACTCTTCAATAAACTCCCAACGCATATTAGGGACCTTCAAACATCAAAATTCAAATTAAAAATAAAGAAAATCCTTCTAGCACTTAACATCTACACCATCGAAGAATTCATAGAAGCAGATCTCTCCTCAGTACTAAGATTTCAACTGTATTGTCTTTCCTGTTTTTTTTTTTTTTAATATGTCTTTATACTATGTTACGCATACTTGAAATGTGTGAATGTACTTTTATACTTACTACATATACTTTTTATATATAAGCAAACAAGAAACCAAATTTTTATGACGATGCTAAAACATCTTTCGTTATTTTGGGCAAATAAAGTATTCTATTCTATTCTATTCTATATAAGTATCGATTGATGGCGACTCAGTTCTTCCCCTTTGACACACCTTCTATCCTTGTCTGAAACAGCAGCAAACTCATAAATACCCGAGAAATTCTGTAATATTTCTAAAAACCGAATCATGCGTTCCTCATATCGCTTTTCCAGGCCACATAACCCGTCCGAACTTTTGAATATTTAGATAGTTTAGGGTGAATTTCCTCCACATATAAAAGGGCACAAGCTCTCGCTGAAATCTTGTGATGTGAAAGTTTATAGCATTTTAGGCCGGAGGCACAACCATAAAGTAACGTCAGAATCGTTAATATGAAATGTATTTTTTCTACAACCGAGCGAAAAGTACCATGTGTGCGCTTCTAAGGGCCGGTATTATAAATATGTTTTGAAGTTAACTTTAATTTTATCAGTCAAGTTAACTTGAGCTTCAAAATGTCAGTTTTATAAAGGTACCATTTTTTAAATAAAAAGAAGAAGAAGAAGGCAAAAAGGTAACCTACAATTTTTCTCTTGGCAAAACGATCCCGTTGTACTGGAATAAGTTTTCATCATTTTCAATGAGAAAATTAACGTAACGTTCTGGTGCAGACTAATCTAGGATTGAGCGAGTTTTTAGACAGACGATGGGCTCTTGAAGAAGAATCCAGTCCCTTCCCAAAATCCTCCTGTATCGTCTGTGGGCAAGATAAAAGTGAAAAAGAAAACCTTCATAGAGAGTTGTGAGGAAAGAAAATAAAGTTGAGAAGAGAAAAAAGGGATATATTCAACATACCGAAAATTATTCATACAGTATGGAATGGAATGTATGTTATATCCAACAATCCAGGCATTCTACGCAGTAATTCCACAACGCAGTTGCAACATTGTTGCAAGAGCAAATAGGACAAAGCCAAGTCAGCATTTATCCACCTGCGCTCCAGAAGCCGTAAACAAGGCGCAGTTCTGAGTCAGCACCACCGCATCTATAAGAGGATCCCAAGACCCGAAGAACGTCACTTCTATCTCAAACTTCCATTTTGCACTTCGAATAGTTGTCATATTCAAAATCATTTTTTGTAACCAAAGTATAAAATAAAGTTTATTTTAAAAAAGTCATTTTAGTGAATATCACTACAAAATGTATATCTAGGTGATGACACATTGTTTACTTTTCGAAACATTAATGTTAATATGATTTTAGCCATTGTACACTTAAAACTTGTCGAATCTCTTGTGATTGTTGATTCGATGAAATTCTGGTTTACCTGGTGAATATTATGTTGACTATTGTGTGTGTGTGGCCAAGAAAAAAAGTTAAAAAGAGAACCTTTGAAGAGAGTTGAGAAGAAAAAAAAAGAGACTTAAGAAGAGAAAAAAGATATATTATTCGACATACCGAAGATTATTCATACAGTATGGAAAAAGAGTGACTATATATGTTTATCTAGGTGATAAGGACACATTTTCACACCATCTTGTTTGTTTTAAATGAAATGAAAAAACTGTTTTTGTTAGTTTTACTTTTAATTCGAACATTCACAAATAATAATGTGTAACATTTCTTCAAAATAATTCCGATGACTTCACTAAGCTTACAGAAACTCGAAAAGATTTTTTTGCAAGCAATTTAGAGCATACTTTGTCTCCTTCAAAGAGAGTTTTGCAAATGATATTGTCTTAAGATTTAAATACACCACTTCACTAGAGTCTTGAAATGAATAACACTACACAAAAAGTCTCTGGCATTTTTATGTAAATAGAGGATAACAATGCAATTTCCCATGTGACCTTTCTAATAACACTGCTAGCAGTTGACTTGTGAATACCTCCAAAATCTCCAGCAACTACCAAGAATGAACCAGTTGCATAAAATCTGAGTGTAATCAACACTTGTGTTACTGGCGATATAGGATGATTTCTAAAAATATGTATAATTCTACAATAATTAAAATAGGTACTAGAAATGCTGACCTATTAGTTGGTCTTTGTAAATTTGCTTCAATGTGCCCCATTACCAAGCGTACAGACTCTCTTGATAGTGGAAATCGGTTTTTAAATTATGTTTCCTTCCACAAGGTGAAATGGTCTAACCGATTCCTAAATATCCTTTGTCGCCGAGGGGCTTCAACAATATTCACAGCATCTTCTTCATCATCGGTCAAAAGTTCCTCAAAAATAACGTGGATATCGTTTGCTAACATTTTGCGAAAACGAAAAATCAAAACAATAAAATTGAGGTTATATGACTCATATGCAATATTGACAGGAGCAGGAGAATTGTCGACGATCGAAAACCACCATTTTCTACAAAGTTAACTTTAACCGACACCCGTTCCACCCGATAAAGTTAACTGCTACATTTTGAAGTTAACTTTAACATGTGACGTCATCCACAAGTTAATTTCTAGTTATCTGTCGAAATAGTTTTATAATACCCACCCTAAAAGAAAGAGCAAACTTGCACTTTTCCAAAGAGCGAGCGTTTTTACACGCTCTTTATTGGCTTCACTTGTATGTTTGTTTGTAACCGACTCCTTTGGACTTGATTTTCACCCACTTCCAGACGTCCGAATGATTTGAAATTTGGCAGGTGTACATAATTCCGGTGTATTAAGAAATTTTTGTGTGAAAAAAAGCAGCTCCAATATGGCGGACGAGTTTTGTGAATATAGTCCGATTCGCTTCAAAATTGGTATCTGAGAGTTTTCGTTGTCGGAAATTATGATTCTTTTGTCAAAATTGAAAAATTCAAAATGGCGGCTCCAAAATGGCGGACGAGTTTCGTGATTATGGTCCGATTTGCTTCAAAATTGGTATCTGGAAGTTTTCGTGGTCGGAAATTATGATTCTTTTGTCAAAATTGAAAAATTCAAGAAGGCGGCTCCAAAATGGCGGACGAGTTTTGTGATTATGGTCTGATTCGCTTCAAAATTGGTATCTGAGAGTTTTCGTGGTCGGAGATTATGATTCTTTTGTCAAAATTGAAAAATTCAAGATGGCGGCTCCAAAATGGCGGAAGAGTTTTTCGATTATGGTCCGATTCTATTCAAAATTAGTATGTGGAGGTATTAGTTTTGGGGTCGGAGATTTTCACACGTTACAGCAATATGGACTTAAATGTTAAAAATAAAATTATAGTTTAAAAAAACTGAAAAAACACGCTTATACAGCAATAAGGACTGAAAAGTTAAAAATAAATAATAATTTAAAAAAACTAAAAAACACGCTTTTATAGAAAACCAAACGAAAAACACGCTTATAAGGACTAAAGAGTTAAAAATAAATGATAGTTTGAAAAAACTAATAACACGCTTTTATAGAAAACCAAATTAAAAAAATAGAAAAAAAAATATTTAAAAAAAAAGCGTGGGGTGCATGGTATCAATAATTGTATAATACATTACACACCTAGGGCAGTAAAGTAAGAAAAGTCTCAGATCACAGGTAATTGATACCATGCACCCCACGCTTTTTTTTTAATAAAATACATTTTTTTCTTATTTTCTATTTTTTGGTTTGGTTTTTTATAAGCGTGTTTTTTAATTTGTTTAAACTATTATTTATTTCACTTTGCCGCTCGCCGAACGGCAAAGTAACCAAAACGCTCGCTGAATTACCATGGAAATCATAATGGAAAAACGTCAAATGTTTTTGCGACATTTGACACCATAGTAGGTGTTGAACAGTATTTCGTGAACAACGCGTGATTTTGAGATCGTCATTGAAAATAAAAATGTCTTTCCGTGAAAATTCAAAGGAAATCGATGAAATTAGTGAAATTTCGTGCACTCCGCCGGAAATTGCTCAAGCTGCAAAATCAGTTGCTCTTAATTTACTGCCAGAGAAGTCGAGAAGCAAGTACGAAAAGCAGTATGAACTTTTTAGTAAATGGTGCGATTCAAAAGGAACCAAGAAGATATCAGAAAACATCCTACTTGCGTATTTTGCAGAGAAAACCAAGGTAATAAACTCCTCTACACTTTGACCTATATACTCATTGCTGAGATCAACGAAATCAGTAGAACATGATATAAACATCAGCGAATACAAAGAACTATTGGCTCATTCAAAACGTCAAGCTGTTGGCGACAAACCAATAGAATCAAAAACCTTAAATTGTATTAAAGTCAAAATCTTTTTAGAAGACGCTCCTAATGAGATATATACTGAAATAAAAACTTTTTAACAAAAAATTAAACCGACGAAATACGGAACTGAAAAGTAAAAAATAAAATAAACATTCTTAGTCTCAGTAACTAAGCTCCTAAACTAATGTAAGTAACTAATTTTGAGTTGACGCCAAACAAACAAGCGAATTAATTAGGTAAGGCGTGAAATGATGGCATCGAGTTGCGCGGTGACATTCTGATAATTTTTTTGAAGTAATTTAATGATGTTTGTTGATTGTTCGTTTGGTGCCGACTCAAAATTAGTTACTTACATTAGTTTAGGAGCTTAGTTACTGAGACTAAAAATGTTTATTTTTATTTTTTACTTTTTAGTTCCGTATTTCGTCGGTTTAATTTTTTGTTAAAAAAAAATTATTTTTCAATTTTTTGTGGCTAAAATCTACTAATTACTACCTACTTGTTTTTTGATTACTTCCAAAATACTAACTTACCGACCTTACTTCAACTATTACCAGTTAAATAATGTGATTATCTAGTTATACTATTTGTTGTAATATAAATTATTTTTGTTGTTCTGGTTGGTTTATTTCATTACTTTGTATATCATTCCATCCTCTCATAGAATATAATGATATTGTGATAATGACACTAGCGATCTGTCATTGTCAACTACAAATGTGTGCCAATGTTCACAAGTGAAAAATCGATTATCCCCTATTTTTCTACACGTAAGGGTGGATAATTCCATTCGAAATTCGAATATAATCAACTATGAGGTATACCCTATCTGATAAAAGAAGAATCATCGAAATCGAAGATCCCAGTACAAAGTTATGCCTGATAGAATCGGTTAACGGACCAGAATTCAGAGGGTGAGTGATCAATATCCTTCATTTTGCTACCCTTAGGGGTGGATTTGATCTTTTAAATTCAAATGGGACCAACTTTGAAGAAAACCCCATCCATTGGAGAAAGAATTATCGGAATGCGTGATCATACATAAAAAAAATTATAAAAAAAAATTAAATATACGCGTCGAATAGAGAACCTCCTCCTTTTTGGTTTCGTCGGTTAAAAAGTGATCTTAATTTTCGGTATCGCTGGAGCGAGTAGGAGGGATGAACTTGTCAAGATGGTAATGGACGACGTTGAAGATAAGCAGTCAATCCTTATTGTAAAAATACCTGATTCTAAGACATACACTAGCAGAACAGTCACTGTCACAAATAATGCTGAACTATATATCAATTTATCGAAAATATATCAACATCAGGCCCAAAAATTTTAAAATACATAGACTATTTTTAAAATATTCGAATGGTAAATGCTATAATCAAGAAGTTGGAATGAATTATATTGCAAAAGTTCCAAAAAATATAGCGCAGTATCTTGGACCTCCAGAACCATACAAGTATACAGGCCATCGCTTCAGGCGAACTTCTGCCACTCTTTTAGTTAATGGAGGAGGCGATATCACGCAATTGAAAAAACATGGAGGATGGAAGAGTACTAACATAGCAGAAGGTTATATAGATAAAAATCTTACTAACAAAATTTCTACATGTGAAATAATTTTGAGACCGACATCGGCGCAGACGCTGAATGAACCACCTATAATCGTGGAAGCAAGAAGCTCTGAAAATATCCCGGTTCAGTCACCACCAGAAACTTCATTCGAAATTGTCATGAAAAATTGTGAAAATTGCACGTTCACCTTTAATATTGTGAATAATAAGAAAAATGATTGTTTTTAGATATAGGTAATAATTGTATTTAAAAAACAATAATATGTTATTATGTTATTGTGTTATTATATTATTTGTCTTATTTACATATTTATTAATCTGTCTGAATTTAAGATATAAATGTACATACATAATAATTATTATAATAAAATAAGCTGGTATATTAGCTACGGTTCTATTATATCTTTTTTAATTAACTACTTCACCTACACTTTGCATGTGTTAAAATACAAATTACCAACTTCAGTTATACAAAATAACAAAAGTATATGTTCGGAAAGTCTAATACATCATTCTGAGGAAGTTTCCTCCCACTAAAGGTGGTAGAAATGTACTTTTTTATAAGTCATTGAATTTTAAATTCTACATCATGTATTACGATAAATAGAGCGATAAATAAAGAGAATTACAAACTTTAGTTATAGAAAGTAATAAAAAAATAATTACTATGACTATAAAACCTCATTTTCTAAACTTTTATTATACTAAAGATGGTAGAAATGTATATTTAGTAAATATTTCACATTATCTATAAATTACATTGATGCCCAAATTATCGCCTTAAATAAAATACAAAACTACCAACTTTAGTTACGAAAAACAGTTCAAAAATTGGTTGGTGGTTCTTCTTTTATTTTCTAACAATTTTGTACTACTAAAGGTGGTAGAAATTATATTTTTTTCTGATTCAAAATAATTATTTTTATAACTTTCGCATAGCACAGGCGAGTATTATGTTTGCCGCTGTTGTCAAGAAAAATAAACAAATGATTATTTGACGTATCAAAAAGTTTTTGAAACAGCTATTTGTGTTTAATAAAATGATTGTAATAATTATCTGATGATGGAAAGTTTTGAAAAGTATAGCTTGTGTAATTGTAAAGAATTGTGCCATGTCCAAGTACGCCATTCCAGTTTAATATACTTAACTGCGCTAATTGAAAACTGCGACAAACATCTGTTGAAAAATTGTTTGTTCAACAACATTCAGAGGAGTGAGTCAACTACAAATGTCGACCAAATATAATAATATTCCCAGAAGAAGAATGAATAATATCGCTTCAGAATATTACATATATGTTATCAAACACAGACATTTAATACCGAGAAATAATTCGCCTGGTTTTTCACTACTAAAGAGGGAAGACCTAGGCAAAGCAATTAACTGCTCTAAAAAAATCTTGAAGATGAGTCCAAAAAAAACAGTTATTTGAAGATAATGAAATAAAGCAGGATCCTTGAAAAAGAGGTCAATCTTCGTAATATTCCCTGAATAATCAATAACAACAAAATAAATATTTAAATTAGGACTTTTAGTCTCATCACATCATGTCAATGTTCTTACTCATTGACGAGGAGGAATAGATCATTTAGCGAATTCTAGGGAACACACCAGGAAAACGTACATACTTCGGAAAGCATGTTAATTAGTCACCCCAACGTCATCCGAGTCAACAGGCTCAGAAGAACTAGTAATAAGGGGAGTGCTTCCAGCCTATTCTCTGATTTATTCGAGCATGTTTACGGTCTGTGAATATTTTGTGGTTTCATGTATTGTGGAGTGGATTTTATTAAGGCATGAAATAAAAATGTGTCTGCAATGGAAGAACCCAATTCGGGTGTTGGAAATAATGATAGGGTTGTTGTGTGTACTTTATCAAATCTTTATATATGTATTTTCATCCACTCTCAGCAGAAACATACAATGTGAGTCGAAGGAAATGTTTTCGAACGTTTAACAGCATACAACCGGAGATTAGAATAGCGGAAATAACAATAAAAAGTACTAAGAAAGTGAGGAAGCTGTCAACATTCCAACGTTTATTCGACGTCTTTCTCATGGCTGGAAAAACCTAACACTATAAAAACATAAATAACAATGAAAGTGGAAATATTGTGTTCGAGATACATATAATAAAAGAGGGAATTTTGTGGCATAGTGGACAAATTATTAAATTAAAGAAAAAAGTATCCTCAAGTGGGAGTGGAACCCACGACCTTATGATCTCTAGCCATACACTCTAACCAACTGAGCCATTCGAGGACATAGGAATCGACACACACTAGTGAATCCTTTCCTTCCATAATTCAATATTCATGTTAGAAATGAATCAAAAATCAAACGTACTTATCACTTGCCGTCTTTAATTAAATAATTTGTCCACTATGCCACAAAGTTCCCTCTTTCATTGTATGTATTTCAGACACAATATTTCCATTTTCACTTTATATATTTGGCTGACTCTTATCAGTGGTTAGAGATCATCTGCTTGAATCTGCTTCTGAGATCTTCGAATGACGATGAAGTTGAGTGATTGGTAATGGATTTCGACGGCCAGTGATAAGTACGTTCGATTTTCGATTCATTTCTAACATGAATATTAAATTATGGAAGGAAAGGATTAACGAATGTGTGTCGATTACTATGTCCTCGAATGGCTCAGTTGGTTAGAGCGTATGGCTAGAGATCATAAGGTCACGGGTTCGACTTCCACTTGAGGATGCTTTTTTTCTTCAATTTAATAATCTGTCCACTATGCCACAAAATTCCCTCTTTCAATAAATAACAATGATATATCAAAATGGAACAAATGATATGTAGGTAGATCAGATTTGGTAATTAGCACTTTCGCTTGTCACACCACATAGAGTACACATTTATATTTATATAACTTTAAACAACGCTAATGTGGTTGTAGTAACTTTGAACTTCGTTTTATTCCTTGATCTACGTTTTTTTTTATCCACTATGTTAGATGCATATGTTTTACATCATTGATACCTACCTCAACAAAGTTTCCCCCTGATGATGGAAATAATTATTTTTTTCTAAAAACTTTGACACCCTGTATCTCAAAAACAAACCAAGTAAAAACACATGCTTGTGGGTAGAAATATTAATTTTACCTGAAAAACCATTCCTAAACGTTCGGCGGTTTAATCCTGGGTCATCCTTGTATATATTATATAACCATATTTGACTATATAACGTGGAGGAAGAGGCAACTATCAAAAATACAAAATGATTTCAACGAATTCGTAATCATTCGAGGTGGCTGACACATTACAAGAAATAAAAAAATCCAAACTAAAAAATAACACCACCTTAGCTGTTGGAGTACTTCCGAACTACAATTCATCTCAACTTTTCAGTTAGGGTTCGGAAATAGTGATTAATTTCCACGGCATAATGAACCGTGAAACGAATAACTAATATGTATCCATCAGTTTTAATGATGCGAGCAAATATTAATCACGCCATAAACTCGGGAGCGAAAATTCATTATCTATACACAATATTCGCTTTTGTGCGATTGAGACAAATGTATTTTGTTCGGAGAAGGCGGGTTATACTGAACGAACTATTTGGGTGTCATTTTTCAATTCAAGATCTATCACAAGGTTCGTTATATAATAATAATAATAATAATAATCGTCTTTATTGGGATATTGGAATACGAATAGGCGAAGTTTAACTTAGCTACTCCTAGCCCATGCGTATCATCCTGACTTAATGATAAATTGATTTGGAAAAACATTAATATGAAAATCACTCTAAAATTAAATAGCAGCAGAGTAGAGATAATCTACAGAAATCACACATTTGAAAGAGAGAAATAAAATGAACAACAATCAGTTTCAATCTACTTTATCCAGTACTTCAACATCCTTCTCATATGCAAAAAAAGTATTCGAAATATTTTCCTGAAAGGGGATGGTAACTGAATATTTCCACAATTAGTAAGCCATTAAATTAACACTCCGATGCACGACGTTGGTCTATAAGTCTCGGCAAAATACAATAATAGTTGGTATGTTCAAACAAATTTTATCTAGATCTGCCATCTAATGTACCTGTCAAGTAATTAAAAAGGTATAATTCATACTTTATATGACAGTAATATCTTTTTTGTATGTTTGGATTTCATACGTTTGTCCCAATAGACCACCGCCGACAGCATATGTAATTTCATTTAAATGATGTTTTCATCTAGCGGCGAATGGAAAAAGTTTGCAGATTTGTTATTTCATAAGAATCATTGGCAGATGTCAGTGCAATCTAGGTAGATGCCCGGTTTGGTGTTTTTGATTTATTTGATTAGTTTTGTTTTGGTTTTGAAGTGAATTAGCCCGTGTTGTGTACGTTGAGCAATATTTCACGAAATATTTTCAAGTTTGTTTTTGTTCAGTTGACTCAGGTTTGTACTTCTAGTAGAGGAAACCGTGGGAGATCGACCTTCACCGATCTGATAACTCGATGAGACATATTTTTCATCAAATATAATTTATAAACAAATATGCCTATGATAACTTGCCTTTCGAAAAGTGTTCATAGCTATTTTTAATTGAATAAATTTTAATCAATTTTCTTTCATCACCTTCACTCTTTTGATAACCGAATGAGTTTCATCTCAACTGATAGTTTTTAACACATAGAATATGCCTAGGTAGGCTTGCCCACTTATTTCTGTGCATGGCTACCTGGCAAGCAGATGTGAACGGGTAAGTCAATATAGGTAACTACACCGATCTGTTAACCAATCGAAATTGATATCATAGGTAAGATAATTTAATTACAAAACCAATCGTATAGGCTTGCCTGCAAAAAATCGTACATAAAATATTATTGTCAAGCTAAGAAGTTTTAGAATTTTAGCTATTTGATAGGTGCGAGGCAGAAAGTAGAGCGTCCGAGGTCCGTGTGATAGAACAGGACACAACATAGCAGCTGCACGCTACCTGACCGTTGAATGTATCCGAGTGTACATGTGAGTGACAGTGACAGCATTTATTTACACTCGACAGTAATTTTGAACTCTAATTTATTATAACTCTAATTTCGAACACGTGCTGAATAATATTAATTGTGATTTTAAAAATGAGTAAAAAGTGTTTTTTTGTGTGATACGAAAAAATAAATTATTGACTTTGATGAAAATTCATTTAAAATATGCCATTTGAAATTGGCTTTCCGTAAAAAACAAAACTTTATGGAGATATTCAATTAGGCAAAGAATCGTTGGATTTTGTTGGTTACACTCCACGTGTTACAACAAAGTTAGTTTTAAAAAAAAAGTACAAAGAAAAATTTGAAAATTTCGTAAGAAATTATAAAGCAAGTAAAAGTTTTTGTTTATACTCATTAAAAATTTACAAATGGCTATCTTTTTCATATCGATTTTTGCTTAAAAAAAAGCCGTACATTCAATTTCAAATATGTCACTCTTGTAAATGTAATTTTTTTTTTATTAAAATTCAAAAGACCTCGATTGCATTAATTGCACGGAATTGGCCAAAAAATTAGGAACCACACTATGCCGAAGCCTAACAGCTTTCCATGCGTATACTGGTTGTGATTACACAGCGGCATTTTATCAGAAAGGTAAAGTTCGGCCACTTAAACTGTTCTCCAAAAATGAATCATACCAAAATATATTTGCGTCATTACTAAATAAATGGAAAAATGCAGGCCGTTCAGGAGTTTACCGCTCATATGTAAGGTATAAAAAATTGCACTAGTGTGAATAACGCCAGGTATTGCATTTTTATGAACAGTTATTCCACAAAAAAAGATAATGAGCACTTTTTGAAAGAAGTAAAAAGTTATGACTCCAACGATTTGCCACCATGCTGGTCTTCCTTAACCCAAAAAATTTTACGAACGATTTATGTCAATTCCATGTGGCTTCATGCGACTGATCAAGATTGCTTAAAATTGCGCCCTGAAAACTGTGGTTGGCTTTTAGACGATGGTCATTTTAAACCAACTGGATTTGTTGGGGACCAAACACCCTTAAAAATTGATGACATCGCACAAATCATGGATAATGGAGATGAAGAAGAATTATTAGAATCTGATGTTCATTATTCAGCTTTCGGTGATTCCGATGGTGAATAATAAAAATTATAATAAATATTTGAATGAAATTTTTTTATGTATTTTATATGCTTTGTAATAAACGCTTTTAACAACATGAATGTATTAAAGTTTATTTTTCTATATTGATGATTTTTTTTTATTTATTATACTAAAATTTTAAAAGTAACACTTATTCTTTTCCGCTTTACAGCATTTATTTGATTTTAAATAATAACTCAATCATTCTTTATTCAATTTAAAAAAAAGAATATATATTTTTTTATAATTTTTGAATTTTATAATTTAGCTTTGAAATGAAAAAAAAAATGTTTGTTGAATTAATTTTTTTTTCATATATTAATATATTAAATTATTTATTTTTGATTTTTTCATAGCTGTAAGTATATATAGTGTGAAATAATACAAAAATTGTGATCGAAATTAGAGTTAGAATCAATTTGAGTTCAAAATTACTGTAGAGTGTAAATAAATGCTGTCACTGTCACTCACATGTGCACGAGCATGCGCACTCAGATACATTCAACGGTCAGGTAGCGTGCAGCTGCTATGTTGTGTCCTGTTCTATCACACGGACCTCGGACGCTCTACTTTCTCTCTCGCACCTATCAAATAGCTAAAATTCTAAAACTTCATAGATCGGTAATAATATTTTATGTACGATTTTTTGCAGGCAAGCCTATACGATTGGTTTTGTAATTGAATTATCTTACCTATGATATCAATTTCGATTGGTTAACAGATCGGTGTAGTAACCTATATTGTCTTACCTGTTCACATCTGCTTGCCAGGTAGCCATGCACAGAAATAAGTAGACAAGCCTACCTAGGCATATTCTGTGTGTTAAAAACTATCAGTTGAGATGAAACTCATTTGGTTATCAGAAGAGTGAAGGTAATAAAAGGAAATTGATTAAAATTAATTCAATTAAAAATAGCTATGAACACTTTTTGATAGGCGAGTTATCATTGGCATATTTGTTTATAAATTATATTTGATAAAAAATAGGTCTCATCGAGTTATCAGATAGGTGAATGTCGATCTCCCACCGGCTCTCAGACTATTCCAATCATATTTTATTCTTTAGTGTTCATTAGTACTTTTTCTAGTATATTGGATCCTTACGAAAGGCAAATAAAACGTTCGCAAAATTTGTACGACAATGTACCTTCTGATGAGGGTTCAATTTATGACATCGATGATTCGATTGCTGAAGAAGAGGTAAGCGATCATGAGACAGATTCTGAACAAGACGTCTCAGAATCTGAAGACGAAGAGCTAAACCTGACTCACGAGATGGACAGACGATTATATTAATATGGAAAAAACGGAACGAAATGGAAAAAAATTGCTCCTCCTAGAAATGTCCGGACTAGGCGTGAAAATATTGTTTCACATTTTCCAGGTACCATTCGTGAGGCAAAAAAGGCAAGAACTCTCATTGATGCTTGGAACTGTTTATTTAGTAGTATTGTTGAACTTGTAGTGGACCATACGAACATGTATATTACAAGAGTTTATCTAAATTATAAAGATCAAAATGATGCAAAGCCAACATCTGTTGCAGAACTCAAAGCATTTATTGGTTTACTCTACTTGGCTGGGTTAGATCATGGATCAAAAAAAATATAGGAGAATTTTGGCAGCAAGACGGTATGGGATCTGAAATATTCGTTGCAACTATGTCTCAAAAACGATTTTGATTTTTGCTGAGAGTTATTCGTTTTGACGATGAAAAAAGAAGAATTGCAAGATCTGAACTTGATGAGTTAGCTCCCGTAAGAAGACGTTTGAAATGTTCGTAAATAATTGTTGAAGATGTTATAGTCTTGGCGAACATGTGACTTCGGACGAAATGCTTTTTGCATTCCGCGGTAGTTGCAATTTCCGCGTTTATATTCCCAATAAACCAAAGAAAATGGCATCAATGTTTTCGCAACGGTTGATGCCAGAACATTTTATACGCATAATTTAGAAATATACGCTGGTGTGCAGCCTGCTGAGACATATCAAGTAGATAGCAGTACTTCAGCAGTCACGCTACGGATGTGTCAAGATTCGTTTGGATCTGGGAGAAATATTACTACGGATCGCTGGTTTGTCAGTTGCGATCTTGTCCATAAATTGAAAACAGAATATAGACTCACTGTCGTAGGTACAATAAAAAGCAATAAAAGAGAACTGCCGAAAATTTTAACACATACTAAAGATTGTCCTGTAGGCTCTTCTGTTTTTGGGTTTGGTGTTCATATGATGGCATCTTCCTATGTGCCAAAAAAGAAAAAGGATGTGCTGATGATATCTTCGTTCCACAACAGTGATACAGTCGATCCAATAACTGGTAAACCAGAAGTTATTTTATTTTATAATAGTACTAAATGTGGAGTCGATATTATGGATAAAATGAGCTCCAGTTATAATGTTGCAACGAATGCGAAACGATGGCCTGTAGTTGTGTTTTACGGTATTTTGAACACTGCTAGCATAAATGCATTTATAATTACCAGGCACAACGACCCAGATCAGAATAATGGTAAACAGAGAAAATTATTCACCAAGACTTTGGGTTTGGAGTTAATGAAAGACCATATGCAGTCCAGAGCTACTATGTCAGGTTTACATTCCTACATTCTAAATGCAATAGCTGAAGAAAAACCTGACCCTCCACCCAACAAAAGAGGGCACTGCAAGTATTCCAAAAAAAAAAACTCGTAATTATTGTAAATCCAGTACTGTCCAGTACTGTCAATTCGCGTCAATACAGCAATGGCGCAGTAATTTTCAATTTTTTATAAAAAAATTGTGTTTTGTTCTTTTATTGTTCTATATGTCGAATAACTTTATCTCTGTTTTTAACCGACGAAACCAAAAAGGAGGAGGTTCTCTAGTCGACGCGTATATTTAAAAAAAAAATTATCACTTTTTTTATGTATGATCACGCATAACTTTTCACTGAGACGTCCGATTCCGATAATTCTTTTCTCAGTGGATAGGGTGTACTTCGGAGTTGGTCCCATTTGAATTTCAGAAATGAAATCCAGCCCTAAGGGTAGCAAAATAAGGATATTGATCACTCACCCTCTGAATTCTGGTCCGTTAACCGATTCTATCAGGCGTAACTTTGTACAGGGATCTTCGATTTTGATGATTCGTTTTTTATCAGATAGGGTATACCTCATAGTTGATCATATTCCAATTCAAAATTAAATGATCCACCCCTATGGGTAGAAAAATAGAGGATGATTGATTTTTCACTTGTGAACAGTGGCACACCTATGTAGTTGACATTGACAGATCCTCCTACATCCGTCACAATGATAATTACATTCTATGAAAGGACGGTATTATATACAAAGTGATGAAATCAACTAACCAGAACTTTCAAAAATAATTTATATTATATAACAATGAATAGTTACAGTAGATAATCATATCATTTAACAGTCAATAGTTGAAGTAAGCTAGGTAAGTATTTTGGAAGTGATCAAAAATTAAGTGGGTAGTAATTAGTAGATTTCAGCCAACATACCACGCATATCTTTCCATGGAGTAGTCCGATTTCGATGATTATTTTTTTTTCAATGGATAGGGTGTACTTCAAAGTTGGTCCCATCTCAAATTGAAAAAAAAAATGCCACCCCTAAGGGTAGCAAAATGGAGGAATCGTTCACCCTCTGAATTCTGGTCCATTAATCGTTTCTATCAGGCATAACTTTGTACTGGGTTATCCGATTTGGATGATTCTTTTTTAGCCACATGAAATTGAAAAATAATAACTTTTCAACAAAACATTAAACCGACGAAATACGGAACTGAAAAGTAAAAAATAAAATAAACCTTCTCAGTCTCCTCCTCCTGAACTTGTGTAAGTAACAATTTTGAGTCGGCGCCAAACAAACAAGCAAAAGATTTAGGTAAGGCGTAAAATGATGGCATCGAGTTGCGCGGTGATATTCTGATAATTTTTTTGAAGTAATTTAATGATCTTCGTTGATTGTTTGTTTGGCGCCGACTCAAAATTAGTTACTCACATTAGTTTAGGAGCTTAGTTATTGAGACTAAGAAGGTTCATTTTATTTTTTACTTTTCTGTTCCGTATTTCGTCGGTTAAATTTTTTGTTAAAAAGTTATTATCATTATTTTTTTTATAAAGTAACAATAAAGCCGAAAAGCATGTTTTTTTATATTTGTCAGTTTTTTGTGTTCATTATCAAACCTAAATATCTTGCTTCGTAAATTTATTAAAAATGCACTGAATCAACCTATGGAAACTATTTTTTCAAAATGTTAAAAGATTTGGGGTGAAAATTTGTTATATTCATGTTGGTCCTAATACCACCCTCGTGTATGGATGTTGTTAGTTCGGCTGAAGTCGTACATTGGAGTGTTAAATGGCCTGGTAGAAAAAGCATTTCTGGAAGATGTAAAAACGGAGTATGGGAAATGCGTACTAGATCTGGCAAGACAAGATCAGGCAGAGGTTCCACTAAGTCTATGTCGAGAAGATGTAGAAAGCTGGTGCAGAAAATGTCAGAGAGCGGCGGTACTGAAAATCCCAAAACAAGGTCCAGGTATGAAAAGGACAAATACAAAGATCGGATTGCCATTGATGTAGATGCACCATTTTTCATAACCGATGCTAGTAACAAATACATCCTTGTTGACAAGGACTATTTCAACAAATGGATGAAAGCCTATGCCATTCCAGAGCAGAAAACATCCTCAACAGCAAGGCCATTGGTTGACAACATGTTCCCCAGATTTGGAGTACAGAGTACATTCCGAATAAAAAAAGAATTTTGAGTCGAAGTTATTCAAGAAAGTTTGTGGGCTGATAGGTATCAGCTAGACCAAAACCACTGCGCTCTAGCCCCATGGTTGAAAGATTCCACCAAACTACACCTTTCCAAGACTGTGAAAAAACATCAAAACCTTCCACCGGTGCCCCTGCAAAAATCACTTCGTTCACTTTGGAGCGGAAAAAAACATATTTTCCGTATTCCGATTCCATTGTGCTCCTCACCATCCGAAAGCAAATTCTTTTTTCTATAAGACGCTGGAGTTTCGAAACGATATATGCGTTCCTGATTTTTTTACGATTTTTCGAAGAGAAGTCTGCACGTTAGCAGCATGATAGAACGCATTTTTGATGACGACCCCGTCAATGTTGACATTTAAGGTAGTTGTCGTGCTATAAACAGTGTCAAAAATTATACTCGATTGTAGCGCGACGCGATACTTGTTCATACGCTGAATCAGAGGGATCTTTTTTAAGGGAACTATACACTCAGAAACGCAACTAGTATGCGTGATACAACAAATAAGCCTTGACTGGACTGTTGGCAACGTCGCAATTCAACGATCGCTCGCATTCAGTTGTTCAAGCTTCAGTGTTGTTTGCTCTGAAAACATTGGCGAGGTATCGTTATTGAATATTGAAAAACATGTATTTGGAACCAGATTGTCACACAACTACATATGCTCAAAGATACGATTCTGATAAGAAAAAAGAAGACTCATGCTAACATCGAGAGAAAAAAAGTTGCGCAGAGTTGAATTGACCAAAAAAGGGAAATGTTAAGAAAATCGAAGAAAAAGTCAGAAGGTGTAACATATCAACCAAACGCTGGAATTAACGAATCAAGGGCATCATCACTATCATTAAGAAACATCGAATCAATATCAATAAATTATTCCATAGTTTATTTTGATTTAGAAACATCTGGATTGCATCAATTCTGTGGCGAAAAGAATTACGGGATTGAGTACAATTTCTGGTCCAATTATATTTGAATGATGTACAAGTCGATTCACTAAATTTAGTAGATTGTTTAGTAGCATTTAAAGAATTTATCTATAACTCCAAATTCACTCGTTGCGCATAATGCGAGATTTGATGTGCCTAGATTACATTAATAATAATCAATAGAAGATTTTACCATGATAGGAGGATTTGTGGATAGCTTAATTATTTTTAGGAAAACGTTCCCAGATCGAGAAGGGCCAAGAATGCTCGAGCTATCAAAGTTAGCCAAAGATTCAATACTAAACGAAACATCAGATAATTTCCAGGAACCGATGTATGACGTACAAATTTTGCAAAAACTAGTTCGTTTCATTGAGCCAGAATTATCAACATACATGGAATCATATAAAGGGTGTATTTCAGAGCGACCTGAGAACGAGAGAATATCTTGTAATTTACCTAATTAATGTGCCTTAAAAATCTTATATCACGGGATTTATTTAAAAAAAATGCGCAATTTTTTTTTATAGTTTTTTGCATAAATTTCCAGAATTTGACACAGATCGCTATGTCCCTGATCTTTTTGCGATTCTTCCAACAGAAGTATGCACCGGTGTCTCAGCAAAAATAACTTTTTTCACTTAGGAGCAATAAAAAAAATGTTTTCCGTACTCCGAGTCCATCGTACTTCTCGCCATTCGAAAGGTTTTTTTTCATAACTATCACATCGATATCTGCGTCCCTGATTTATTTACGAATTTTTTAAGAGAAGTCTGCACGGTAGCAGCATGATAGAACGCATTGTCGATGACGTCCCTATGGATGTTGACGATCTAAAAACGAAATGAGAAAGAAGCTCACCGGAATATAAGTTCTTCTGACGTAAAAAGGTCGCCTGAATAAAAAAAAGTTACCATTTTGTCGATAGGACCGCAGCTAAAAGAGCTATGATGTCGCCAAGTCTCAAAACGTCGGTGCGCTGGCGGAAAAGATGATAATTGCTTCTTCATTTCATGTCCAATCAACGAAATGGTCACTTTTTTTTATTCAGCGGAGTTTTTTACGTATAGAAAAGTTATTATCAGATTGCGCTCCGATGATTTTTTTGTTTGACATATGTCAAAGTCGACCGGTGCGCCATCTATGATTTCTCTCTCCGTTATCTCGATTTTTCAGGATTTACGGTGAATTTGTCGGATCGAATCAACCACTTTGGTTTTTCGAAGATATTTAGGGGTCACTCTGTCCCTAATCTTTTTGTGATTCTTCCAACAGAAGTCTGCAGCCACGCCAGCGGAATGCCTCTCTGATCCCATTACGGAAACATAGTGCGTGTTTCAATGACCACAAAAACCGTACGGAAGCGATTTTCCGCGAATATTTCATTAACTGATTGAACATTTTCTCCCCAATCCGAAGGTGTATGAGTTATGCAGATCGGGTCAGAGGTTTCTTCACAATAATTCAACTTGCAAGACTCTGCACTTTTTCCGCATGTCGTTTTCATTCGAAGGACAATTTCGGACAGAATAAACATAAAGCCCTCTTGAAAATAACATTTCCATACGTAAAAAAGTCCGCTGAATCCAAAAAAGTGACAATTTCGTCGATAGGACTACGACTTTTGAAGTTATGATAACGCAAAGTTCGATTCAGTGAACATTTTTACATAGGAAAAAGTCATTTTCAGAATGGCCTCATGTCGATTTTTAATTTGACATATGTCAAAGTCGACCGGTGCGCCATCTATGATTTCTCGCCGTTATCTCGATTTTTCAGGATTCACGGTGAATCTGTCGGATTGGGATACCACATATGCTAAATTTTAGGAATCTACGCGGCAATTCCCACATTTTGGTTCAAACCGGAGCCTTGTTCGAAAATATGACTTTTCAAAAAAAAAACCGTATCGAAACGAAGTTATGTTTCTAGACTAATTTGGCCATTTTGAATCGATTGGAGTACGCAGAATTGCTCTATCTTTTACCGTTCCCGAGTAAGAAAAAAAAATCCGAACTTCCGGAAAAAAACAAAAATGTTTTTTTTTTCGGGAATAAAACAACCCAAAAATTTTTTTTGCAAAGTTTTTTGCATACGTTCCCAGAATTTCACACCGATGGCTCTGTCCCTGATCTTTCCCTGCTTCTTCCAACAGAAGTCTGCACCGGTGCCTCAGCAAAAATCTCTTTTTTCATTTTGGAGCGATAGAAAACATATTTTTCGTAATCCGATTTCATCGTGCTCATGGCCATTTGGAAGGAAATTCTTTTTTCTACGTGGATATGGAATTTCGCATCGATATCTGCGTCCCCGATTTTTTTACGATTTTTTAAGAGAAGTCTGCACGGTAGCAGCATGATAGAACGCATTTTCGATGACGTTCCTATGGATGTTGACGATCGAAAAACGAAATGAGAAAGGAGCTTACCGTGATATAACTTTTTCTGACGTAAAAATGTCCGCTGAATCAAAAAAAATTATGATCTCGTCGATCTGATCGTAGCTTAGAGCGCCATGAAGTCGCAAAGTCTCGAAACGTCGGTGGGCTGGCGGAAAAGATTGTAATAGCTTCTTCATTTCATGTCCTATCGACGAAATGGTAACTTTTTTGGATTTAGCGGAGTTTTTTACGAATAGAAATGTTATTTTCAGATTGCGCTCCGATGGTTTTTTTATTTGACATATATCAAAGTCGACCGGTGCGCCATCTATGATTTCTCTCACCGTAATCTCGATTTTTCAGGATTTACGGTGAATTTGTCGGATCGATACAACCACTTTGGTTTTTCGAAGATATTTAGGGGTCACTCTGTCCCTAATCTTTTTGTGATTCTTCCAACAGAAGTCTGCAGCTACGCCAGCGGAATGCCTTTCTGATCCCATTACGGAAACATAGTGCGTATTTCAATGACCACAAAAACCGTACGGAAGCGATTTTCCGCGAATATTTCATTAACTGATTGAACATTTTCTCCCCAATCCGAAGGTGTATGAGTTATGCAGATCGGGTCAGAGGTTTCTTCACAATAATTCAACTTGCAAGACTCTGCACTTTTTCCGCATGTCGTTTTCATTCGAAGGACAATTTCGGACAGAATAAACATAAAGCTCTCTTGAAAATAACATTTCCATACGTAAAAAAGTCCGCTGAATCCAATTTCGTCGATAGGACTACGACTTTTGAAGTTATGATAACGCAAAGTTCGATTCAGTGAACATTTTTACATAGGAAAAAGTCATTTTCAGAATGGCCTCATGTCGATTTTTAATTTGACATATGTCAAAGTCGACCGGTGCGCCATCTATGATTTCTCGCCGTTATCTCGATTTTTCAGGATTCACGGTGAATCTGTCGGATTGGGATACCACATATGCTAAATTTTAGGAATCTACGCGGCAATTCCCACATTTTGGTTCAAACCGGAGCCTTGTTCGAAAATATGACTTTTCAAAAAAAAACCGTATCGAAACGAAATTCCGTTTCTAGACTAATTTGGCCATTTTGAATCGATTGGAGTACGCAGAATTGCTCTATCTTTTACCGTTCCCGAGTAAGAAAAAAAAATCCGAACTTCCGGAAAAAAACAAAAATGTTTTTTTTTTCGGGAATAAAACAACCCAAAATTTTTTTTGGCAAAGTTTTTTGCATACGTTCCCAGAATTTCACACCGATGGCTCTGTCCCTGATCTTTCCCTGCTTCTTCCAACAGAAGTCTGCACCGGTGCCTCAGCAAAAATCTCTTTTTTCATTTTGGAGCGATAGAAAACATATTTTTCGTATTCCGATTTCATCGTGCTCATGGCCATTTGGAAGGAAAATCTTTTTTCTACGAGGATATGGAATTCCGCATCGATATCTGCGTCCCTGATTTATTTATGATTTTTTTAAGAGAAGTCTGCACGGTAGCAGCATGGTACAACGCATTTTCGATGACGTCCCTATGGATGTTGACCATCGAAAAACGAAATGAGATTGGAACTCACCGGGATATAACTTTTTCTGGCGTAAAAAGGTCCGGTGAATCAAAAAAAGTGATGATCTCGTCGATCTGATCGTAGCTTAGAGCGCCATGATGTCGCAAAGTCTCGAAACGTCGGTGCGCTGGCGGAAAAGATGCTTATTGCTTCTTCATTTCATGTCCTATCGACGAGATGGTCACTTTTTTGGATCCAGCCGAGTTTTTTACGAATAGAAAAGTTATTTTCAGATTGCGCTCCGATGGTTTTTTCATTCGACATATTATGTCAAAGTCGACCGGCCATCTATGATTTCTCCCGCAGTTATCTCGATTTTTCAGTATTCACGGTGAATCTGTTGGATTGAGATACCACATATGCTATAATTTCGGAATCTACGCGGCATTTCCCACATTTTGGTTCAAACGGAGATATTTAGGGGTCACTTTTCAAATTGTTTTTCCGTATCGAAACGAAATTCCATTTCTAGACTAATTCGGCTATGCTATGTTGTCAAATTATGAACATATATCTAACGCCAACTCATTAAACTATACCTATAAGTCGGATCGAACTTCACCTTATTGGTTATTGGCCATTGGAAGGATATCTGTTTTATCGCAGCGCTTTCTCCTGAATTATTGACACCGTTAGAAGTTCCTCTCGGCCAACACCACTAAACAATTCAAAACCCGCCCAACTTCAAACCGGAAGTGTATGTTAGTAAGCCAGACATGTACGTGGAAATAAAGACTCCGGGTGAGTAGGACAGGAAGGACATAAAACACATCTCGCCATGACTTACTCACACCTATCCCATCCTGAGAAGTGGCTGCGGTCCCCCAGGGGCTCACTGGCGCCGCGTGAGATATGGCGGTCCCCCGATGGGCGGACGTCCGGTAGACGACTCCTGCCCACTTCCTGTCTGCGGCTGGCCGCTCTACGACTCCGCATACACACATTTAAAGTTATTTGTTTTTGGAAGTATCGATGCGGCAAGAGTTGTTATGTCGAAGTGAAAAATGTCGATGCAGGAAATGGAGAGGGGACGCGAAACGAAAAAGTTTGGAAACATGGTGTCGAGAATGGAAAATGCTGTCTCTCGAGGAGGAAAGGATGTAACTCCCCATATTTTCTAATGATACCCGGGTAGTTTGGAAGTTGCTTGTGGAGGCTGGAAACCCGTGCCAGATTTATACTCACGCCGGGGGGCTGATTTTCACGATGCCGCCAGCAATCAGTTATAACTGTCAATTTCAAAGTACCCATTCATTGTTTTTTTTAACTATAACATAAAATTATTACATACAGTGTGACCCATTTGAAATGGAACCACCCCTGTAGAATACGCATTTTTCAATAAATCTCAAAAAAAAAAATTTAATATTAAGCATCAGAAACTGTATATTGACACAAATTTTCATACCTTTAGTTTCATTTCCAAGGCAATCGGTTTTTTTTCTACGTCAAAAACGGCAAAAGTATATTAGGCAATTTTAGTTTTAAAATTTGACTAGACCACTGGATTCGTTGTCGTTATAAATGAAAACCATGAAAATTTCTTGCGCGTTCAGCTTTAACGAGCCTGCTGACTTCAACGATCTGACGGTCCTGGTCGGGGTGTAGTGGTTTAATTTATATCAAGGTACCAAACAAGTAGTGATCAAAAGCATTCTCTAGATGATTAATATTATTATTCAATATTTCATATTGATCATATGTTGTTAATATTAAGAGGTTGTACAATAAATATTTTGAATAATCTCCTTTTGATAATATCCTACATGATATTGGACAACAATAATTTAGAGCGTCTAGGTCTAGGGTCTGAATAAGTTGTTTTGAATAGAAAAATTTAAAATATTCAAAGGACAGGTAGGTAGATATATAAATACCTATCTAGAAAATATCAATCAGTGTTATTAACTACCCACCTAATTAATAAGTTTACTAGACATTTTTTATTGAATTAATGTAAAGATGTTATTAAGGCGCTACATTAATAGCATTTTAATTCGTTAATTTCGTCCGTATCTGCCTCGAAATCTTGGAATTTTCATGGAAAAATAAAATATAACGAAGTTACAACAACTTTAATTTTGGAAACAAAGTATTTGATTATAATTTCTATTTAGATTATAGACATATTAAAAATCTGGAAACACTGCCGATACAAAGTAGAACACCAGTGAATTTGTATAGCAAAAATCCGAGTCAATAGCTCATTCCGTTCTACAGTTATAACTCCGAAAGTATGGTAATGTGAGCGATTTGTGGTGGAAGTGATTTTGTAAAAAAATCTGACTACGCCACTGGATTTGTAAATTATATTCCCTTAAAATAATTTATTTAAGTTTAGGTTATAGGTGTATTCGAAAATAACACTAAATTAAAAATTCATTTTCAAGTTATGCAGTCTTCCATAGCCGATAAAAACGAAATGAAGTTTTAAAGAATCAAAATTATTTATTGAATAATAAAACAGAAATCAGGACAAAAAATGTTCCTTAGGATTTCTGCAAAACTCAATTAAAGCAAGCTTTCAGAGAAGGTATCAATAATTTGAGGAAAGCTGAACTAATACATATTAGGCATAGGTATTGTACTAAATCAATAGTAGGCTGTGATTTAGTACACCACAAATCGCTCACATTACCATACTTTCAGGAGTTATAACTGTAGAACGAAATGAGCTATTGACTTCGGATTTTCGCTGTAGAAATTCACTGGTGTTCTACTTTGTATCTGCAGTGTTGCCAGATTTCAAATATGTCTATAATCTAAATAAAAATTCTAATCAAATACTTTGTTTCCAAAATAAAAGTTGTAACTTCGTTGTTAACCAATATTTTTTCATGAAATTTCGATGGTTTCCATTTATAACGACTACAAATACAGTGGTGTAGTCAAATTAAAAAAGAAAAATTGCCTAATAAACTTTTGCCGTTTTTGACAAAGAAAAAAAACCATAGAGTGCCTTGGAAATGAAACTAAAATTATGAAAATTCGTATCAAGATATAGTTTTTGATGCTTAATATTAAAAAAAATATTTTTGAGATTGACTGAAAAATGCGTATTCTACAGGGGTGGTTCCATTTTGAATGGGTCACACTGTATAAAGAAACAAATGTTATTTACTTCACAAACTTAAACCTAGCAACAAATATAATCTAGTATTTCAGTCCGTTGCTAAGCAACAAACTTTCCCGGACCGAAAACGGTCCGGAAAAATTGTTGCCGGCCTAGGCCCAAAATCGGTCTCTATCGGTTTTTTATATACATTTTAGACATTAAATAAATACACGCAAACAACCAACTCACATTAAGAACATTTATTGAATAAATTATTACCCATACGGAACGTTTATTATAACTATTTTTGTACACCGGGTGATTCTCTAAGGTGGCTCACCCCTATAACTTTTTTATTTTTGAAGATAGAAAAACGAAATTTGGGAGTTGTGGATTATAGTTCAATTAACATTTTTTTACATATTTACTTGCTTTGCCGTACTTCCGGTTAGACCGGAAATGACCCCAACTTTCGATTTTAAAATGAGACATCCTATATGTTTTTCACTTATTTCGATCAATAATGACATTCTAGATCCAACAACACCTCAGTTGTCTATATTTGACAAATAAAGTAGTTTTTATTCCAATTTTTATTTTTTGATCTAGAATGTCATGGATCTTGTAAATCGCTTTATTCTTGATCAAGTAACATAGGAAAAATGCGACTTTTAGGCTTATGACTTCACAGTCGTTTTAAGAATTATTTGAAAGTCACGAATATGAATTTTTCCAGTTAACTTGATTTTTTCAAATAAAAAGGGAATGGCTCGTCAGCTTTTTGTGAAAGATCATTTTCTTACGAATAATTTGATACCACACACTTTCACTTTATTTTCACTATTTTTCTGAATAATTGCAAGAAGCGATCATACCTAATAACAAATCATACGTATTCGGTATACTTATGCACCAAGTCCTGTTATTCTTGGTATCCATGACAAACAATTGAATCTGTTGCTAATTTACGGAGAAGCAAAAAAGAATACAACTGATGCAGTTATGCTCAGAGATTCCCTAATCGTCGCCATCCCACTCGGCATTATTTTCCAAAACAAAACAAATTTACATCTGATGCAAGAAGTAAATTTTCAAGAGCGATTCGGTTTCAATCGCTGGATGGGTATTATCGGAGGGAAACTTTTGGGGCCAATAATTTTCGACGGACAACTCACTGCGGAAAGCTTAGGAATCAAATTGATGATTTTATTGATGATTTGCCACTGGCTAACCAAGTTGATATCTTTTTTCAACGAAGCGCCACCTCACAATTCCCAAGTCGTGAGAGAACATCTGAATGACACCTTCCCAGAAAAGTGGATTGGCACTTATCGATCTATTCAGTGGCCTGCGAGGTATATTCTTAAGTTGTCATATTTTTTCATAATGTATTATTACTTTTTCATATTCTAGATCACCAGATCTTACTCCGCTAGATTTTTTTCTCTGGGGAACAATTAAAAATCAGGTGTATAACACAGCATCAGCTACTCGTGATGAACTGGAGTATAAAGTAAGGGTGGCATTCCAGAACATCACTGCGGAACAGCTAATCAATGTGGTGCGCGCAACAATTGAAAAAGTTGAACTTTGCCGTGATCAAGGAGACGATCATTTTGAAAATTTGGAACCTTAATGGACTAATTTGCGACTTTTGAATAATTCTTAAAACGACTGTGAAGTCATAAGCCTCAAAGTCGTATTTTTCCCATGTTACTTGATCAAGAATGAAGCGATTTACACGATCCATGGCATTCTAGATCGAAAAATAAAAATTGGAATAAAAATGACTTTATCTGTCGAATATTGACAAGTGAGGGTTTGTTGGATTAGGAATGTAATTCTCGGTCGAAATTAGTAAAAATATATAGGATGTCCCATTTAAAAATCCAAAGTTGGGGTCGTTTCCGGTCGAACCGGAAATACGGCAGAGCAAGTGAATATGTCAAGAAATGTGAATCAAACTGTCATACACAACCCCCAAATTTCATTTTTCTATCTTCAATAATAAAAAAGTTATAGGGGTGAGTCAACTTGGAGAATATCCCGGTATTAATAAATATGTTGCAGTTTGTACAATTATCAAACATAGGCTGAACTCTACCTGAAAAGTCATTCTCTTTGTCACTTCCCCCTCTGAATTTATCTGTTATGTTACCTGAATAGTCAGCGACGTTATTGCTGTTTTCTTCTTCGGCAATAATACTTATAGTATTAGCAGATTTCTCTTTGTCACTTCCCCCTCTAAATATTTTATCTGCTATGTCTACTTTATTTGTAAAAGAATCCTCTATATATTTTTCGGCAACGGTTGAGGATTTCCATCCCCCATGCCTCTTCGAAGCAATTAAATCTGCCCCAACGTTAACCAAAATTGTCGCAGAGGACCGACGGAAACAATAATAATAATAATAATAATAAACGTCTTTATTATTTTCAATGAAAGCACAAAAACAAATAATTTACCTTAAACCCAAATAAATTTGAAAATGAAAGGCGGAGTTTATTTTCAGTTGTACATTACTGACAACAAAAAATATTCTTCCTCTCAACCCAAACAAATCTTGTGTAATTCATAGTTAGTAGCTACTGAAACATGGAATTAAATACATTAATTACTATTTGCAAAACAAGATAATAAAAAAAGAAAAAGGAAAATTTAAGGAAATTATGAGTGTATCGTAATAGGTACAATAATAGATTCAAATTAGATATAAATGAGCATTAAACAATTTATAGTTGATGACATAAGAGAAGATCCACGAGGCGAAACAATTTATAATAGATGATATACAAACGAGAAACAATCTTACGCATTTACTTTTTTAAGTGAAAAAATGAGCAGGTAGATATTTTACGTTACTGCTAAATTTGATTGTCCAAAATATATTTTTTGAGGGTTCTTTTGAATTTTGAAATATTATAAACCTCAAACTCGGATGGAATGGCATCATATTCAGAGTAAATTTGTATGTGAACGAACGTCTGAAAAACTCAATCATGAAGTGAGGTACAGTAAGTAAACCTCTTTTTCTAATATTTACATTATGTTCTGTGTATTCATGTGCATATGACAAATTTAAAAAATTGCGACAATTTGAGGCATTTTGCCAAACTGGTGTATTCCCACTACTTGCCTGCAATCTTTCTCATTTGAATATTTAAACAAAAAGCGGCATCTTTCAAAATTTTCAGGACGAAATATTTTCTATACAATGGCATATAAGTTCCGTTTATCACAAATGATTTTGGTTTGTTAATTTTATTATAGGGTATTTCAATCAAAAGCTTAGATCCAAAATCTTATATGTCATTCAAATTCAATTGATATAGTTCATCACGGCGACATGCACCGGCAACACCAAATATTGAGGTAACCTAAAAAGTAAACACTACATAAATATCTAGGTAATTTTTGAATTCTTACATGTCTGGTGTGGACTCGGTTGCCATATGTATCAATTCAGTGGATTACCAAAATGGATTATTTTTGAATGAATATTTTCAGTGATGAGATCATCTTGATTTGTTGAAAATATAAACAGGATGTTCATAAAATCAGATGTGGAATCATCTGCGACTGAAAGATAAACTTTAGTCACTATCTTCCATCGTCGAAATAACCTCTTGTGGGGTATTCATTTCGAAAAAGGAAACATTCTCAATTGAATATTGATGGAAAGATTTTTCTGTGAATTGAAAAATCCACGATTAAAATGAAGTTATTTTTTGTGAATGTCTAAAGAAAACAACTACTTTCCCAACTAAAGCCACGCTGGACATTGAACTACATCTGATAGATATTCTGAAAACGCCCTTACTCAAAAGAAAGAATCTGAAATTGAAAATTTGCATTTTCATTCAGATAGTTATTTGATTTTCTATTCCAGTCTTAATTAAGAACTCATAAAGATGAATGAGGCAAAGAAGAATGTTTTCCAAAAGAGAGTACTCACCAGGAATCATTCGTAACATTGACGCAGGAGAGACATCGCATTCACTAGGTCTTCAATACATTTTTGTCGACGAAAATCTATTTCACGCTTCCACGATCATCAGGAAGACCGGAAGAAATGGGAAACACATTTTCAAGAAGCAATCTCACTTTGCAAAGATGGAAAAGTTAGAATCATTTCTTTTGGAGGAACACTTTGAAATTAGTGTTTTCTGACATTGAAACCTGTCATGGGGTATGATAGATTGATTTGTTGAAAATATAAACAAGATGTTCATAAAATCAGATGTGGAATCATCTGCGACTGAAAGATAAACTTTAGTCACTATCTTCCATCGTCAAGATAACCTCTTGTGGGGTATTCATGTTGAAAAGGGAAACATTCTCAATTGAATATTGATAGAAATATTTTTCTGTGAATTGAAAAATCCACGGTTAAAATGAAGTTATTTTTTGGGAATGTCTAATAGAAAACAACTACTTTCCCGGCTAAAGCCACGCTGGACATTGAACTACATCTGATAGATAGTCTGAAAAGACCCTAATCGAAAGAAAAATCTGAAATTGAAAATTTGCATTTTCATTCAGATAGTTATTTGATTTTCTATTCCAGTCTTAATTAAGAACTCATAAAGATGAATGAGGCAAAGAATAATGTTTTCCAAAAGAGAGTACTCACCAGAAATCATTCGTAACACTGACGCAGGAGAGACATCGCATTCACTAGGTCTTCAATACATTTTTATCGACGAAAATCTATTTCACGCTTCCACGATCATCAGGAAGACCGGAAGAAATGGGAAACACATTTTCAAGAAGCAATCTCACTTTGGAAAGATGTTTGAATGAATATTTTTGTTAAAGCAATCATCTTATTTTGTAGATCTGATTATTCGAAACAACAAAATAATTCTATGGTTGAAACAACATTTCTGCCATAACGAGTTATGAAATATTTGGTCGTATAAAATTTTTGGTTCGTGCAAATTAGTTTCAGTTGATTAATCCTTTAGATTTGATAAAATAATTTTACTCATTTAGAGATTATATTTTGTCGTGCATATACGATACTTTCATTTGTTTGATTCAAATAAATCTTATATGATTCAACATTTTTTTTCTGTGTGGAAATCTCTCTCCAGGATTTTGAAAAGGGGTTTTTCGTAGCAAGTTATGGTTTTTTGAGTTCCATTTTCATTACGTTGAGGATATCGGTTTTTCCACATGTATTAAACATTTCTCAAATCATCTATACCATTGTTAATTTTACCCAAAAAATGCTTAGGAATGATACTCAAGATACAAGACGTAACCTCAATGGCTGTGGGATAGTTGTATTCACACAACACCCGTAAATTCCAAGGATTTTCCATTATTAAAACCCGCCTCAATTCCAGGAAAAAAGTGGTGGAGAATTTCTAGACGATGAGTAGTGCCTTTCTGTGCAAAAGGTTCCCATTAAAATAAAAATAAGTCGCATATATAAGGATTCTTGTGCGATATACGAAGCTAATAATAAACGTCTGCGAAAAGCGATTCGCCGGTCTTTCCATTATAAAAACGCTGCGCTGGACATGGAAATCGCTTCCATTTCGAATAACATTGTGCAAAGACCCAATTAGGTAACAATTTCAAACTCTCAGACTCGACTCAAGAAGATTCGGGATAATTGAATTCCTTGATAAGAATATTTTCTCTTTTCATTCGGAGACTTTGGATAATTGGTTTCCTAGGAAAAATACTCGAACAGGCAACGATTCTTTTTTTTATCTGGTTGTTTTTTAGGGTACCTATAATAAACCAATATCAGTCTTGGATTCTACCAATACAGAATGGAATGAATAACGATTTTTATTTATCACTACCCTAGCCCAAGCCTGCATGGATTTTTCAAGAAAGTTATTCATTTTGAAACAATTTTTTCATTCGATCCAAGAAATTTAAGAAGGTCAAAAAGACGTCAGTTTCATATACCTTAATGTATACTTTAGATATTGACAAACAACTTCCCTCATTTCCAAATCAAACCTAAAGGAACAAAAAGCCATGATTAAAAAAATATTAACAATATCAAAGATAAGAAGATTCAAAGTTTGGAAAAAAATCCTATTACAGACCCAATCCTCACATGTAACCCTCGTGCATTTTTTTAACCGCCTTGAAGAATTCAGTCATGGAAAGAATATAGGTATGTTGATTTGTTGAAAATATAAACAGGATGTTCATAAAATCAGATGTGGAATCATCTGCGACTGAAAGATAAACTTTTGTCACTATCTTCCATCGTCAAGATTACCTCTTGTGGGGTATTCATGTTGAAAAGGGAAACATTCTCAATTGAATATTGATAGAAAGATTTTTCTGTGAATTGAAAAATCCACGATTAAAATGAAGTTATTTTTTGTGAATGTCTAACAGAAAACAACTACTTAATTAAGACTGGAATAGAAAATCAAATAACTATCTGAATGAAAATGCAAATTTTCAAATTCAGATTTTTTCTTTTGAGTTAGGGCCTTTTCAGAATATCTATCAGATGTAGTTCAATGTCCAGCGTGGCTTTAGCCGGGGAAGTAGTTGTTTTCTGTTAGACATTCACAAAAAATAACTTCATTTTAATCGTGGATTTTTCAATTCACAGAAAAATCTTTCTATCAATATTCAATTGAGAATGTTTCCCTTTTCAATATAGGTATGGTTAGGGAAATTGACGGGTTTTGGCGTTATTTAAACAAACAGTGATAATAATTATTGAAATGTTCATGGGATAGTAAATTAAAATCAATTATTATTATAAATATATATATATATATATATATATATATATATATATATATATATATATATATATATATATATATATATATATATATATATATATATATATATATATATATTATATATAAGAGGGTAGTCGTTGCTGACTAGTTAGGTGTAAGGCTTGAATATTGGGGTGTGCAGCAAAAGAAAAAGTGTACTCTTTAAAGGTTGTCCAAACTTTCGGAATGTTTTATTTCCATCTTCAGGGATACTACAATGAAGAAATTAACAATAGGTAACCTTAAGGTCATTTACAGCTTTGTTGACATTAGTTTCTATGTTGTTTATGAATGTTCTTCATGTAACGTACGGTGACATGTAAGTTCTGAATTTGAATTTGGAAACATATTATAAATTGTCAACTACTTCTAACATATTGCATTTTTTTATTGCAATCGTTACTAATTAAAATGTAAAGTACAGGGACATGTGTGTCTTGAGAAAGTACAATAGGTTAAAAAGTGTGGGAAAATTTGTTCAACTTGTCATATGCTTTGACAGCCAGTGGTACCAACTGAGGGTAGTACCAACTGATATGAAATGGTTTGCCATGATTGACCAGAGTATTAAAGTAACTTTTATTGTTAGTACCAACTGAAGGTTGGGCCAACTAGGTGATATAATAATAACTAGGATTGAGATCAGATTGATTTTTGAAGTTTGTCCAAGCTTTCGGAATGTTTTATTTCCATCTTCAGGGATACTACAATGAAGAAATTTACAATAGGTGTGTCCTTCGGACCATAAGGTAATAATTAACTAACAGCTTTGTTGAGATTAGTTTCTATGTTGTTTATGAATGTTCTTCATGTAACGTACGGTGAAATATAAGTTCTGAATTTGAAGTTGGAAACACATTATAAATTGTCACCTACTTCTAACACATTGAATTTTTTTATTGCTATCGTTACTAATTAAAATATAAAGTACAGGAACATGTGTGTCTTGAAAAAGTACAATAGGTTAAAAAGTGTGGGAAAGTTTGTTCAACTTGTCATATGCTTTGACAGCCCGTGGTACCAACTGAGGGTAGTACCAACTGATATGAAATGGTTTGCCATGATTGGCCAGAGTATTGAAGTAACTTTTATCGTTAGTACCAACTGAAGGTTGGGCCAACTAGGTGATATATTAATAACTAGGATTGAGATCAGATTGATTTGAAGAAAATTCTGAATTTTCCATTGCCAGTAAGAAGGAATAAATTTCGCTTAGGTGATTGACATGAGTTTTTTTGTTCATATGTTTTTTTCCTGTGATATGAAAGCCCTTTCCAGAAAAGTTCTCTTAGTAGGAGGTTCTTTAGTCAGTATTTTTACATCATCATAGTTCATTTGATGGTCAAATTTGTTAACTCTTCTAGAGCACATCTTTCTGGATGGTGCCTGCAATAACTTTTGTGGGATATTATTCTCTATTTTAATAATCAAACTTTAAAGAGTACACTTTTTCCCTAGCTGCACACCCCAATACTCAAGCCTTACATATATATATATATATATATATATATATATATATATATATATATATATATATATATATATATATATATTTATCAGAGTTACAAAAATACTTTATTCATTTAAACTTGTGATAAACCTATTATTATATATATTAGATTAAGCTCACTATAGAATACCATACCCATGTACAAGGTTTGACCTTTTATGGGTTGTTTCTATTTTATTTGCAATAATTGTTAGCCATCTGGTTGTAATATTTGTTGTTGAGCAAATAAATTATTATTATTATTATGTTTCTGCATATCGAAAAACTTAAAAATCGAATCGTGACCATCAATATGGCTGCAATTTTGAAAAATGTTTAACGAATGGGCAATATTTTCAAACGTCAAAAAAAGTTAAATGAAAAAGTTTTTAACAATTTAATTTGAGGTTTTATGTCAAATTTGAAATATATATCTGGGGTAATTGAAACTTGCAATTTTCTGTTGATTGAAAATCGCTGTGTTTTTGGTCTTAAATAATTTGAAGGAATCATCATAAACTTATTTGATCAATGGAATGAATCCTTTTAGGTTTGTTCCCCAATGCTAGTGCAAAATTAAAAAAACTGTCTTTTTCTATGACTCTTGCTGTTGCAATGGTTCATACCTTACAATTTTTTTTTCCGTAAAATGAATTGTTTTTGAAAATAAAAAAAATATAGTTTACTTTAGAAACCAGAAGGGTAATAAGTAGAAACACAAATGAGTGAAATTAAAAAGAAACTAGATATCTTTCAGACTGTTGAGGGCTAAAACCCTCCAAAATCATTCTCAAGTAACTTAATTTCAATTGTTATCATTGAACAGAAATATTACTTGAATTCTACATGTTCATCTTCGCGCTACGTACATAACATTGTCCTGGCGGCCGAAATTTATCTCCGAACATTTTTCAACATAGAAGGGGTAATTGACGCTACGCAATCTCTTAAACACTATTCTAAGTAGTATGTGTCTCTAAAGGGTCTGAACATGTGAACACCATTTTTCAAATACCCCCACATAAATTATTCTAGAGGAGTGAGGTCAGGTCTCCTAGCTGGCCAAGGACTAACTGAATAGCGCCTAATCCATTTTTCATCAGATTCACTCTCTATCCATTTCCTGACTTTCAGAGTTTAGTGGAATGAAGCGCCATTCTGTTGGAAATACAGTTTCATATGCTGAAAGAGTGTAAGATTATCAGAACTCCGACAAATTAGTTTTCGAAAAAATTAAATATATTTTTGAATTGAGGTGTTGTCTAAAAACAAATGGCCTAATGATTTTTTAACGAAATATCCCACACCAAACATTAACTTATATTGGTCTTTATATTGCAAAACGCAATGAAAATTTTCAGTTTTTAAGAAAATGTCTTCAATGAAACTTTGAAGCGAGGTACAATAATCAAAACAATAATCGTAGTCTCTGCCTTTTAAAACTTTCACAAATCTTGGTCTATAAGGGTAGAAATTTCCTTGTTGTGACTTGCGGATTCTCGATAACTACTAATGATACATTTTCTTTATTGGCAACATTCTTTTCATGGGGAACTTCGTATACATTGTCGACAGAACCAGTTTGTTGGAATTAAGTTGGGTCATGATGTGGAAAATAAGTAAAAAACACTTTTATTACAGAGATTGATCACCAAAAACAATAATACCGTTGGAAAAACCGATTTTTGCCATCAATTTTTCACTTATAATTGCACGAGAGGTTCGTATTTCATCGTGTAAATGTGGGTTGTCTAATGGGAAACTGTTGCCTAGCAATTAGACGAGAAAAACTGCCAACTATTAAAAACGCGACACCGAAGGTGGAGCGTTTTTAGGTTGACAGTTTTTCGAGTCAAATTGCTGAAGGAAACAGTTTAGAATTTGGACAACACAAATTTACTCGATATCAATACAAACATCGAGTGTAATTCGGCAGGACAATTCAATGAATAAGAAATTCAGAAACATATCAATGCAAACTTTATTTATTTTGGCAACCAACCGCGATAATTGATAAACAAATAAATACGTTTTTTTTTTTTAATCAAATATATATATATATATATATATATATATTCAAAGTATTGCATGTACAAAAATATTAAATTTTTTTTACAAATATGGGGTTAGATTTGCTCTCTGAGTACAACATACCTAGGTATAATTGCCTGTGTGTGTGTTGTATCCAAGGCTTCTCTAAAAACTATTAGTACTGTACATAAAAAACCACTAGAGCATTTGTCGCTGTAAAAGTTGCGGCTAACTTTTGCCGCTGTCAAACTGACAATTGCACTGTGGCATATGCGATTTTTAATACATGAGTTGAATGGTCGTTGAAAATGACTATAAAAATCGATAAATTCTCCGTCCGCTTGGAGTGGCATTTCGGTAGCGTGACGTCAGGATACTGTTGGGACACGGACTGGCCACATGCATCTTGTGTGAATGACAGTCGATGAATATGCCATTTCAAAACGTTTGCTGTTTGGATTGTGCAGCTGCGAAAGGTAAAAATATAAGACGAATCGATAGTAACGGGAATAATATTATTGAAATCAAGAGAATCAGGATATTTTATAGATTTTGTTATTGGAAAAATCCCTGTCGTTCAAGTAGCATTTTGAGTGGACGGAACGTAGCGGCCCCGATTCTGGAAATTTTTGAAGTGTTTAACCACAACCACTGCCATGTAATATACACGGTTCTATCACGCAGCGGCTATCAAAATGAAGAAAACTTTTTTGGTGGCTGCTAAGTTTCGATCTACGTTCCTGGATCTCAGATGGCCACATTCCAACCACGTTGTGGTCACCTGGCAAAAACGTGGATATATAGTGGCCGACACTAGACACGTTAAAGAACTGACTGCGTTTGTGTAAATAATATGTAGCTCGATCTCTGTTCAGCAACATATTTTTGTGATAAATGTTCCTCATTCTTCCATTCTGCCTGATTCATTCCTAACACTCGATCAACTATAAAAATATAAAACATATAAACATGCAAATGCGTAAGTAAGTATATTGAATTTGGATACTTCTGATCGGGATAAAATTAAAACGATTAAAAGTTTTATGTGAAATATGGGTGTTGTAGCTCGATTGTGAGCACGCGCCATCTGAATACACTTTATTTAAGGAAAACATTATAATTTTGGAAATAACTGGCCTCTGAAATTATGTACTTGAATCCCTCAAACATTGTTCTATCAGTCTTGGTTAGTTGAAACAAATACTTAAGTAACAAATTACTATGTTTGATGCAATGCTGATGACAAATAAATCTTTATTATTATTGAATATTTCGATAATTTCTCTAATAATGGCCACCCAGCATATTCCTGTAAATATGGCAGCTTTTGGAGAATATATTTTTAAAGTGGCAGAAAGTGTAAATATACCACTATAAAACTCCTCCCATTATAGAGTGCCCAGTGGAACTGAATTATTAACTTTTTCACCACTGGGAAGTGGTACTCACGTCGCAGGTCCATGATTCACCACTTCAAAGTTATAACCTAAAAATTACAATAGGTCTTATACCCTTGGAAGGGGCAAACACGTCGGGCTATTATAACCTGCAACTTCAAAGTTATAACCCCGAAATTGCGTGTACATGTTCATTGATTGTTAAAAATGGACATGTAGCAAGTATAGTGGATTTATGCAGGCTCCATTCAACAATTATCAAGTAACAATTATCAAGTTATGAAAAAGATGGCATTTATGCAAATAGAATTAACAATTAAAGTATAAATATTGAGCAGGAGCACAAGTCAGAGATCCGATTTATTTGAATTAACCTTTTTATGCAAAATCAAGGAAAATTGTCTATATGGGCATAACCCATTTTATTTTAAATGAATATCATTCACATTTCACGTAATAGCTAAAACAAACTTTTTGTGAGCCACAATAAAATAATTTGAGAAAACTTAGGTTAGCTTTCATCATCGCGCGGAATGATGAATTTTGAAGGTTATTGTAATTTATAGTGATTTTTGTCAAATGCGAACTGTGGATATCACTTATAGAGATAGCAAGAACGTGGCAACCATCACCACGTATCACAATTAAGTGACTACCACATTGAAGGTTTTATGGAAGTTACCAAAACGTCACCAAAACTATCATACTCTCTCGGAAGTGACTGTGACTTCTAAGTGATATTTAAGTGGTACAGGATGGTTACCGCAACGGTTATTCTCCACTTTTGAGTTTGAAAACCTCAAAAGTGATTTGCTCAGTAGCCATGTTTCAGACACCTTAAATGACACTAATAAGTTATAGATAGAGTTATAGATGGGAATTACCTGACTACAACCATACACATATGAAATTTCAGTTATTCTTACTGTATAGTGGAAGATTTAGTGCTGATTACGTAGTCGAAGTTGCAGTATCAGTATAATGCTGCTTGGAATTTGTGATGGAACTATGCAAAAATACATCAATACATCAAAAATTGAGTTATTACCAATATTCTCAAAGTGTAATACATTCATATTTACTTATTCACATGCTTTTGGGACCTTACAACTGGAAATTTATTTCAGTACTCTTTTTATACGCTGTCGGAAACCACCTGAAAACTGATGAAATTCGTCAGTAACTTTTGTAACAATATTTTTTAAGCAGCAGTCCGTTTTTGTTTTCAGGGGTTGTAAACATGCGACAGATTTTTTATTGTGGTTATATCGCCAGGACGAAGAACCTGCTGTTACCGAAGTACTGTGCTATTGATAAAACATACGTTTTATCTAGAGTAGGAACAACAAAAACATTGAGAGATAAGTGCCATGTGAAGTGGAATGAATAGAAAAATCGAATTTAAACGGTTTTCTTCACATAAAGGATTCAATATAATTGAACCAGAATAAGTGCCATGTGAAGTGGAATGAATAGAAAATCCATGCATACTTCCATAAAATATCAATGGACATTGAATGCAAATGTTTCTTTCTGATAAGCTCGATTATGTTTAATTTATGTCGTGTTCACCTAACAATCCGCATACCGGTTTCAGGCTTCTTGGCCCTCATCAGTACGGAGTAGTCAACCAGCCGAAGGTCCAAAGAACTTTGGCTGAAGTGAGACACAACGTAAACAAACCATCATCGATCTTGTAACACCTATAGGTACGCCGGAAAAGATAAACTTTAACTGGCGGTACCTAGTGTAAATTAAACATAATCGAGCTTATCAGAAAGAAACATTTGCATTCAATGTCCATTGATATTTTATGGAAGTATGCATGGATTTTCAGGTGAATATCATTCAACGTTCTGCGTGGTATTTGCCAGGAAAGTAGTTGTTTTTCACCTGAGATCTACCTTTCTCTGGTTCAATTTTATATTGAATCCTTTATGTGAAGAAAACCGTTTAAATTCGATTTTTTTTTCTAACAAAAACATTCATAAAATTATCTGAATTCGATAATTCTGGTGTTGTTTTTGCGGCATACACAAACGATGCGAAAAGAAACTTTTTACCCGAATTTTTAGTGAGAGCTCAGGAAAAACAAATTGACGTGCAGTTCACTTGATATCATAATAATATTAAAGAGCTTGAAATCGTGCTTTTGTCTATTCATCAAATCGTGATAGAATTAAAAAAATCGAGTCAAACTTCCGCTAATGAATTTATATTTTCGCGAGCACTGTGAATTAGCAGAACTTTCGTGTAGGTCTCAAAACGATTCGTCATTGTGGCATGGGTTGCGATATGCTTGAGTTACAGCCTCATTGTAAATGATCATCGAAAATGTGGGACAGAACATCTTTTTTAATGAATACTGTAATGAATACTCTATGTAGTTTTCCATATCATCCTCCAAAGTGGAATGATGCTCGCAGCAAAACAATTGTCTTTTTGTTGCGACGAGCAACACAAAACTACTTTTTTCCTATTTTCTTCGAAGGCACGCAAAAAAATAATGTTTGCTGTGTTTTTCTCGAACTATCACAACCAGGTACATAACACCAACGGTAACTTTTTTTTGGAGAAGGCATTTTGAAAATCACAGAATGAATATTGATAACGACGCGAACAATAAACACTTCACAATATACTGCAGAAGAGAGCATCAACGGGCCCCACAGTATTGTGACGTCACGCTCTCTCTCCCAGGTCATGGAAGCGTTTGAAAACTCGGCTTATTTCAAAACGCTGTGGCATTCTCTAAAATTGTTTGAGAAACGTAGGGAAAAAATCAATGAAAAAGTCGTATACGTAGATTCCCAATATGCAATAAAAAAAATTCATGTCCCATTCCAATTCTCTTAGAACTCTTGAAACAGTGGAATAGTGAACGTTCTTGTCTGTATTTTGCCAAAAATATTTTTCTCAGAACCAACTTCCTCCTCATGAAAAAGCAATTTCTTCATCTACAGAACCTAGAACAGATTTCACCCAATTCATCTACCATCACAATACTTCATTTTTTAAATATCAACGAGCTCATAACCACACACCAACATGGATTCCGAGCAGACAGATCAACACAATTTGCTGCTTGCAATCTTTTTGAGCATGTTTACGCGCAACTAGATAAGGGAAAGCACGTGGCAGGACTGCTTTTCGACCTATCACGTGCCTTCGATAGTTCAGACATAAAGTTTATCGAGAATAAATTGTACGTTGGATTCAGAGGAATTTTCTTGGACTGGACTGTGGACTTTCTCAGCAATAGGAAAATGATAGTCAAAGTAAAGGATGCTATATCCAACTCTCATATTATGAATAGGGGAGTTCCTTAGGGCTCTGTGCTCGGACCGCTAATATTCCTACTTTTTTATAAATGACTCACCACTTTAACTAAAATCGCAACTATTAACGATATATGCGGACGATACCTCACTGGCGGTCTCGGCATATACCTCAGAGGAACTCATATCATCCATTGCAGATACTGTAAATTCTTTCGTGAACTAGTGTAAACGTAACGGTCTAATCGATAAGACAGAGTGTGTACATTCCAATAATATCACGTCCACCTCATCCTCTCTAACATGTCGAGCCGAGAGTAATATGATTGAATCAACCACAACAACAAAGTTCTCAGGCTCACATATTGATTCTAGTCCCAGATGGACAGAGCAAGTTAACGCAGTTAACAGAAAAATGAATAAGGCCTCTCATGCAATTTCAAGAATTAAAGACTGCATGCCCACCAATGCAGTAATTAATGTCTACTACAGTTTAGTGTACAGTCATTTATGTTATAACCTAATCTTATGAAGAAATTCCACAGATGCCAATAGAATATTCATAACACAGAAAAAGATCATACGAAAAATGTTCAGCCTAGACTTCAGACAAACTTGTAAGCCCACATTAATTATGTCATATTAACCAATTGAGCAAAAAACTATCAAGAACACTTTTTTTATTGCGTCAGCTGAAAAATGTAACTAGTTTCGATACATTGCAAATAACATATTTCTCCCTCTTCCATTCTTACATTAGCTATGGTGTTATACTCTGGGGCAACTCAACTGGGGCTTTAAAAATTTTCAAATTGCAGAAAAAAGCTATCAGAATAATAACAAATTCTGGTTATAGAGATCATTGTCAACCTCTTTTTTTGAAATTGAGAATAATGCCGTTACCCACATTATTTTTGTACAACGTTCTCATAGAAATTCATAAAAAATCAACTTCATTAATTAAGCAATCAGACCTTCATGACTATGATACCAGACATTGTAACAAAATTCGAACAAACCGCTATCGTTTGGGTAAATCACAAAAGAATACTCTGGATTTCAACCTCTACAACTATCTTCCCGATAATTTTAAAATTCTTAGTATGTCCAAATTCAAAAAAACAAAAAAAAAATATCATTTGAGTTTTTGCTTCTATTCTGTCAAAGAATACGTGAATCATTTTAAATGTTCATAATGTCATCTATGTTTTCATATTTTTCTACTTGTGTTTCTTGCGTGTTTTTATACTATTTAAATTGTTCAATCTGATCATTACTTTTATACTATTTTTTTAATTTCATGCTATTTTATAACTTTTATGCTATTTTTTGACTTGCTACAAACATTTTATTATTTAACGTGGTGAAATAAACTATCTATCTATCTATCTATTGAATATAAAATCATGTAGTTCTACAGCATTTATATCTACCACTGTATCTTGTATGTAAGAAGAAATATTGATAAATTTGAACTGAATTCTTCAAATCATGATTATGATACCAGGAATTCTGATCATCTATGTGTGTCCCCCCCCCCCCCCCCAGACACAAAACTACAAAACTTGAAAGTAGATTTAGATACATGAGAATGAAAATTTATAATAAACTCCCACTAACTTCTTCAAGTATGGACTCCTTCAGTAATTTCAAAAGGACCATAAAAAATTCAATCCTAGAAAAATGCTACTATAGTGTGAAAGAATACCTCCATGATAGCTTGTAGGAACTGTCTTTGTCTATGCCGTCTGTATTTGCATAAATATGCGTGTATAGTGCAATAAATAGATTCTATGTTAGTTTATAGGAAATGTACTATTTTAATACTATTTTATTTTATTCATACCAACTGTATATTGTTATATATTATTCGTGTTCATAATTTTAAGATAACCCCAAAATACACCTTTTACAGCGGGTGACTGACTTGTCCTATACATATTTGTAATGTCACAAAGGATAAATAAATATTTCTATTTCTATTATATTTCTATTTCTATTATATTTCATTTCAATATCCCTTTTCGTGGGAACCAGAACATAAAAAAAAAAATCGGTTCAGTACAGTTCAGTTCAGCCACCCTGTATATTCCCTCAGTTCGATACAGAACATATTAAACTTCTACGCTTCTGTACATACCATACAAGGGACCGTCTCTTCTATTGCCATGTGACCATAGGTTTCACAGTCTCCCAGTCAAAGACAGAGCAATGCCAAGGGCATTCCAATTAAAGTTTCAGCTTTTCAGGCAATGGCATTTTTCATCCGCTTTCCCGACGCGATATATTGTTTCTTGTTTCCTGCATTGCATACATTTTCCCCTTCATCGTAAATAATATATTTTCCATTAGATCCTTCAACTGGCACCGTATTTTTCGAACTGACAGGTTACTTTACAAGTTTTGTCTCCTATAATATTCATAGAGTTTGAGGATACAAGAATATTTCTCATGTCACATGTTGTCGTTTCCATTTTTCTAGCGGTTGACAGCTGAGAAATATCGACAGTCAAGTTGAAAGGTACACTAATAGTTACCAGAATTGTTAACCAGAGATAAACACATGTAACTGAGCAATGTATGATGGTTGCGCATATATATATATATATATATATATATATATATATATATATATATATATATATAAAAATTTATTATCTACCGTGAGGTTTTATAAGACATTCGAATCACGTACGGTCCCAAAGTATCTCAGATAATGAAAGAATGGTGCAACATCAACAAGAAACTGGCTGCTTACAGAAATAGAACAATATTCTTACTGGAATGTAGGCGTGTTATGAATAATATCAAACATTTGAATATCCTAATTGACACAAATAATGGTAAGAGTTTACTCGAGATTCATACATTCAATGAAAAATTAACCAAGAAAATGTTAAATTTAGAAATCAAAGTAACACATAATGACCTCAAATCATTAGAAATATACTTTTCGAAATATTCTAATTTCCTCATAACAAAATGACCTAATGATATCTGGATAAATTATACTGGAAGACAAACGATTTCCTATAATAAAGTATTCAGAGATATAAAAATTAAAAATATCAACCAGATAAATAGATTGAAATTTTTTTTCCAGAATGATATCAAAACAAAGAGCACTTGGCTAAAAAATCTGACTGATATGATTATACCAAAGGATATTGAACATTTTCTTGCTTTGGGATTGAAATTCAGTTTACCTCCTACTACAAAAGACGTATCGATTTCAAAACTTTTGTCTGATATCGAATCACTAATAAGTGAATTCAATAATGAGAAAAAACATATTTTCAGAGCAAAAATAACAAATATGGTTACTAACTTTTCCAAAAACCTCAAAAAAATGAAACAACTCTCAATTCTCTTTATAAAAAAAACCAAAGAATTTTTCAAAAACCATCCTAATCTTATTTTAACGAAATCAGATGAAGGTAATGTAACAGTCATTCAAAAAAAAATTAATATATAAAAAATCTCATCATATTCTTGATGACGATAACTCTTACACCAAATTAAATAGAGATCCTACCTCAACCATTGAACAAAAAGAACATAAATTGATTTCAGAATAAAAAAAATCAAAAATGATCACTGAAGAAGAAGCAAAAAAATGTATGATATACAGTTCTGTATCACCAAAATACTATGGTTTACCCAAAATTCATAAATCAATCATGAAACTCAGACCTATCATTTCATCTATCGATGCACCCGATAGCAAAATATCTAAGTTATTCACAGACATCCGCACAGATGCATATGACTTTAAAAATGAGTTTTATGTTAAAGATTCTTTCGAGTTTTCTAAATTCATCAACGAAAAACAACTTCCACTTTCTTTATTCAGTAACATACCGACAGAATTAGTGTTAAACAGTATAACTAAAAGATGAAGTAAAATAGAACATTGTAATATTTCACAAACAAAATTTTTTGAAATTATTCAATTCATATTCAAATCTATTTTTTTTTCATTCGAAGGAAATTTCTACAAACAAATTCATGGAACACCTATGGGAGCTACTATCTCACCCATCATTGCTTCGTATGTAATGGATGACCTTTTCGAAGAAATATTACCACAATTGACCTTTGAAGTTCCATTTAAAAAAAAATTGTAGATTATATTATTTGTGCAATACCAATGGATAAATCCGATGAAATTTTGAGAGAAGTGAATAACTACAATAAAAATTTACAATTCACAATTGAATTCGAAAAAAATGAAAGTATTCCTTTCTTAGAAAGTAGAATAATCCGAAGAGAAAACAATTCACTAATCACAGATTGGTATATAAAACCAACAAACTCTGAAAGATAGATAAACTATCATTCCTTCCACTCAAAAAGAATGAACATAAATTTGATTTTTTGCATGAAAAAAAGAATCGAGATGTTGGTTGATCCTTCGTTGAAAAAAAAAATTTAAATTCTCAGAAATATTTTACTAGATAATTCTTACCCCAAAAAACTTTTTAACAGAATTCTTTCCAATACCGACTCTTATAGACAAATTAATAATGATGACACAAATAATCAAAATTCAGAAAATAACAATAAAAGGATAATTTATTTTTCAATTCTTAATATAGGAATTCTATCATTAAATATAATTAAATTATTCAAAAATGAAAGTAACATGAAAATCTCACAAAAAAATATCAAGACTATTGGAAATTTAAATACGAGGTTGAAAGATACCACAACAGATTTGAAGAAATCAAATGTTGTCCACAGCATACCATGTATCAACTGTGATTTGAATTATATTGGTACAGTTCAAGAACTTTAAATAATCGTATTATCTCTCATTGAAGTGATATAAGACTCAACAAGAAATCATGTGCATTGGCTCAACATGCTATTGGAACAGGCCATCAAATATCATTCAAGAAAGCACAAGTTTTACATTCAGAAAAAAAAATATCTGAAAGATTATTTCTTGAAATGATTGAATTATAAAATTTTAATCATTAAGAGAATTTAAGGTCTGCTTTTATAAGGATGCGATCCCAGATAACTAAGCTTTCATTGTCCATTATCCATTATCTCCCCGGTCTCCCCTACTTATACTGCGTGCTCAGATCACATGGAAAAATCCTCATAATTTGATCCTATTCTCTCAAAGTATATATATATATATATATATATATATATAATATATATATATATATATATATATGTGTGTGTGTTTTTTATCCGCCTTCAATCCTGACAGTTGCATTTTTTCGATCTCAAAGTAATATTGACCCTTTTATTGTTTTCCATCAATCATTGTCTTTAAAAAAAAAGAACACAGTGAATATGCACTAGTTGAACCAATAAAAAATGTCATGTTATACAAAAAATTGAGTTTTCCGTAAACATCGTTCAGCTGGATATTCACAAAAGCTATGAGTATCCCACACCTTTTTCACAAAGATTAATTTTTCATCACTTTGACGGATTCATCTCCATTTCCGATTTCAATTGCTTCACCCCTCGTTGAATTTTTCCATCCGAGGAAAAAACTTTTCATAAAGAAACATCGACTCGTTCTCCCTGCAGACTTCTCTCCGAGGCCCCCAAAGGAGTACGTTTCCGCTTTCCTGCAACAGAATGGACCAACCTCTGTCGTAGTCCATTTATTTTCACTATGCCGAATGAAAAATGTGTTTACGACACTTGACAAACTTTCCAGAAATGCTAAATTTAATTTTCCATTGTCAGTTTGCAGCGAGGGTGTACTCCTTAAGTGTCTACGTTCAGCGATATTTATCACTGTATCACTGCATGATCTTCCATTCTAATATATCCATAGAGTTATACAGTGAGGTGTTAGGAATCAGCTCTATGTCAGGAACGGACTACCCCCGATGGTCTACACCTCAAAACTTTGAAATGACTGGGATTTGTCAATATGTTTTAACAAAACAAGGTTACCTGGACAATTTCCTGAATAAAAGTACTCGTGTGGAAAATCGATCGAAGCAACGATTTTTGATAAAAATGCATTTTTGTTCGACGACATCCAACCTGAGATGTCTACCATTATTCGAAAAGATTAATGTGTAATGACAATAGAAATGATAGGTACAATGTTCATGACGAATTTCTATCATGCACACACGTTTACCTTACAAAACTCATGTTGTAAATAATCAATCGCAAGCCTCAAGAGCAAACAGAAATGCAAAATCCGCTACAAAAACTGCTCGATATGACCCCCGTCTCTCAATACATTTTCTTAGTCGGCGCAAACACCTTCTCTGCACTTGAAATAGCATGCCAGGGTCGTTTTGTATGGCTTCACAATGTAATATAATTCTATTCAACAAGGCATCTCTGGTGTGAATAGGTGTAGCGTAAACGAGGCTTTTTAGATGCCCCCACAGAAAGAAATCCAATGGATTTAAATCCTGAGACCACGGTGGCCATGAATATGGCCCACCTCTACCAATCCATCTATTGGGGAAAATCTGGTTCAGATGGTCCCGCACAATCAAACTAAAATGCATAAACCACATATCTCTTCCGGTTTGCAATGGAACATGTTCCAAAAGTCCATTCAATCGGTCATGTAGAACGAATGGTCCTATAAGATGGTTTCCCATGATACCAGCCCGAACATTCACGTTGAATTTCCGTTGGTGTTTGGTTTGCAATATCCCATGGGGATTTTCTTCGGCCCACATGTGGAGATTATGGGAGTTGATTACTCCATCTCTACTGAAACCTGCTTCATCAGTGAATAAAACTCGAGTAATAAAAGTTATATCCTCTCTTTGCTTATCCAGGAACCAATTGGCATATTCCAGTCGTGCTGGAAAATATTCAGGTGTCATGGCATGTACCTTCTGGATGTGATATGGGTGGAGCAGTTGTTTCCTGATTATTCTATGAATAGTGGACTTGGATGTATGAAACTGTTCTGATAGGTTTCTGATGCTCATTGAAGGATCATCAGCGACAGCTTCCAAAATATTTTCCTCCAATACAACGGTACGCACAGCCCTAGGAGCGCCCTCACCACCTCGTTTTGGCAAAGCTGAACCTACAATAATATCGAAATAAAACAACAGGCTCCAATTAATTATCCATTAGACCTACCTATCTCCCTCAAACTGCGAAACGTGCTTATTCCACACGTTCATACAAAATATGGACTGAATTCGATATTTCATAGTGGAGTAGCTTGTTAGTTCAAAAACACCACGAATCTACATAGCTTGATATTTCATTAGAAAAAATATCTACATTGTCAATGAAACTTCAACTAGGTACTGTACTTTTTGTTCACGACTTTATTTCAGCATATTTTGTATTATACCTGTTATAAATGTTGTTAAATTAACGTTAGCATTAGTATTTCTACTGTGCTATTTGGGGTCGTCGAGTAAAACTGCATTTTTATTGAGAATCGTTGCTCCGATCGACTTTCCACACGAGTACTTTCATTCAGAAAATTGTCTACGTAACCTTATTTTGTTGAAAACCATTGAAAAATTATCTGTCATTTCAAAGTTTTGGGGTGTGGACCATCAGGGGTAGTCCGTTCCTGACTTTGTAGCAAAACAACTGACTCCCGCATGAAAGCTCATCGAAGGAACTCATTTGTTTAGTCAATCACCAAAATTTGTAGGTTCCTCACAGTTCCATTTCTCAATAACAAAGGTGTTATATGCCTTATCATTGTATTACAGTCTTCAGAATTTCATAGAAACATGTAATTTAGGCTGAACCTGTTTGTTTCTTAATGAATAAATAAACCCATATTGAAGTAAACAAAAGACACTCACTTAACCAAATAATTTTCACCGAATTGGGTTTAAAAAACCACGATACAATAGCTTTTTCAAGTGAGGATAATACAGTATTATCTCTTACATCTTACATCCTCTTAGAGGTATAGTTCATCCATTATCAATTGCAGAAACATAAAAAACAAGTTTTCTGGTCTTGAGGTGCAATCCTTCGAGCAGCAGAGGCGCAGATAACTAATTTTATTCAGATATTTGAATATTTTGAAAATTCGTCAAAATAAAAAAATATGCCATAAAATAGGCAATCGGATCATCATGATTTCATTTTCCCATGGTCGAAAAAAAAGAGCCATATTTTCCAACAAAACACATCACAACTATAGAATATTTTAAAACCTATTTCGATCCCAGACCAGAGACGCTACTGGCTTTCATTCACCCAGACCTCCTGAAACTGGTGATTTATTAGTCTCAACGTATAGGCACACCTACAAGCATCATCATTGGCTTGCGATCACTCAAACCCATGTTGACTATCGGCTCCTTTGATCTTTTTTTGATCTGCCGTTCGCCGATGGAGAATGTTTACGAGTAGTACACATCATTTTTCTTTCAGTTTCTTCGCATATGCGCTCGTGTTAGCGAAGTGAGTTTTTGATTTACTCCCTATAGAAACACCTTCTGCAATTGAAAATGGTTAAACTGAAGGTATATCATTGAACCCAAATTTCCAACTAACAAGACAACGCATTAATTCCTATTTATTAGAATGGGTTCAAAGTTTCCATAAATATTCTCAATAAATCGGAACAACGCCTATCACGAAATGACTTTCAAAACGCGATTAGCATCAGTTCAATTTATGGGTTATCCACAGAAAACGAGGGCATCTAGAGGGTCCAAAAAATTCAATGGAGCAAAAGCAAATTAACACACCAACCAGAAATACCCATAAAATCAACAGGTTTAAGTTATAAACACCAAGATAAAAGGTTTTAAAAATCGTGCAAATGCATGGGCTCCTATGGCAAACTAACCGTTGTGGTTCCGCAGTGACGTCACGCTTTGCTATCTGTAGCGGGGGGATGAAGGCAGATAAAATCGACGAACTCGGCCATCCTTTCATTGTGTATTATTGTTGGGATCGTACTAGGAATTTTAAGGGATTAAAATTACTTCCCCAACATTTGAACAGTACAGTCCAATAGAAAAGGATTTTAATAGCCTTATTTAAAACTGTGGGAATTTTCCCATATACCGGCGTATCAGCCCGAATAAATTCATTTTATAATCGATTATACTTCTTATTGTCCCCTTGATACTCAGAGTTCTGGGATTCGAATAAATTTATTGAAGGAGAGAAACAATCCAATCCCTTGCTCAACACCGATATCGTGACCCATTCATTTTTCTCTTCCAGAATAACAGTTGCAAGCTGGAGACGACCAACGATAGCTTTATCCTCCTGTCCGATATATCCCACTATATTACAATCTGGGATGGCCACTACACACCTCCTGAGCTCTTGACTGATGACGCTGTCGCAAGAAATCGCCGGGGATCCACCAGGAATCCGCCAAGGTTTTTGCAATTTTCCGAGTGGCTGTGCATCACTATCCCTCCCAACGCACACTTTCAGTTATTTTAGATGGGGGAATGTTGGGGTGTTTGTTTCGGAAATTTATATTTATGTTTTATGTGACAGTGAGAGGGCGGATTGGTAAAACATGATTATCAATTGGAATACTATACTTTTACTACGACTACAACTATTCGGTGATAATCAGATGGGCAGGAAACTTAAGTGGAAAGGAAACATTCCCAATCGAATATTGGACAGAAGGCTTTTTCTGAAAATAGAAAAAGCCACAATAAAAATTATTTTGTGAAAATCTATAATTTTTTTTAATGTTTGTAAAATTGTTCTCAATCGTTTTCTTAGTTGTTTGAAAACTTGTTCGAGATAAGATCACGTGGGCCTCACCTTTCATAGTGGGATCCGAAACCACTTTCGGGCCCTGAAAAGACGAACGCTCGTACCACTGAGCCACTAGCACTAACAACTTCTTCCCCGGCTAAAGCCACGCTGGACATTGAACTTCATCTGACAGTTATTTTGAAGGGACTATAAATCAATATATTTATAACTTAATCAAATGGGGAAATTCCATAGATGAAAAAAGAGTATTTGTACCACAGAAAAAAATCATACGAAAAATGTTCAGCCTACACTTTGTACAAACTTGTAAGCCCACATTTATTAAGAATAAAATTATGCTTTTCAACAGCATATACATCAACCACTGTATCTTGTATGTAGGAAAAAACGTTGATGAGTTCTCAACTAAATTCTTCAAATCATAAATATGACACCCGAAATTCTGATCATCTGTATAGAAAATAGTTTTAGATATATAGGAATGAAAATTTACAATGAACTTCGACTAACCCCACGAAGTAGGTATACATTCCTTGAGTAATTTCAAAAACACAATACAATTTTTACGATAAAAAATGCTAGAGTGAAAGAAAGCCTCCATACTGGTTCTCTGTCCCAGAAAAATCTTAGATAATATGAATTAAAATTTACAATGAACCTTGAGTAACCCCCGAAAGTAGGTATAGATTCCTTCAGTAATTTCAAAAAAACAATACAATTTTGACGATGAAAAAATGCTAGAGTATAGTGTAAAAGATTACCTCCATGAAAGCTTGTAGAAACCTCACTGTTCCCAGACACAAAACTAGAAAATAGTTTTAGATAATTAGGGATGAAAATTTACAATAAACTTCGACTAACCCTTAGAAGTAGGTATAGATTCCGTCAGTAATTTCTAAATCACACAACACATTTGACGATGAAAAAATGTGTAAAAGAATACCTCCATGATAGCTTGTAGAAACTTCCCTGTTTTTATTTGTGCCGCCTGTACTTTGTTATATAATATTTTTTAATTTGTCATAATTTTAAGATAATCTTCTACTTCGTCTTCTTGGAGTGATTGATTTGTCATACATTTTTGTAATGTCACAAAGGATAAATAAATATTTCTATTTCTATTCTGTTTCTATTACCCTTATTATCAATGCAATTAAATGGAAAATTAGTACAAACAACAGTTGAAGCACATAACTGTATCCAAACTACGACGATGGTTGAAATGCAGAAAAAAAACAGAACTTGTAGAAAAATTAGGATAACAATGACATTTGTGTCATTTGAATTAATTCATATATTAATAATCAGGAATATAAAGATAAATAGTCAAAAAATACAAATTATTGATAGTAAAGCTGAAGAGGCCTTTGCTACTTTAACCTATGAAAAACATTCATCATTTGAGGTTATAGCACAAACTATTACATTGACAATTAAATGGATCAAAATTACCTGATAAAATAATTATTTTCTTGTACAACTGATGTTCTGTTGTTGGACCGTTTACTCCTACGAAGTGAATTGAACAAACATACGTATATCAACATGATCAATCAGTTGGAATAGACCACCACCAAATCTTTTAACCAACAAATCACATTTACAACCCTTTTTAGATGTTTTTGTCTCGTTGATTTGATTAGTTTTCGACGATATTCGTGACATGTTTTGCTCCTTTTTCACTTATAGCGTTATACATTTTTATTAATTTGATTGTATTATTTTATTATCAGTATAAAACAATTAGAACTATAGAACTGATAATAGATCAATGATTGAAAACGTTTTTTCAATACATTTGAACCATATTCACAGGTTATACACGTATAAAGTACCCGAAAAATATGGCCGAAGTTCAGGCATGCGCCTAAAAAAATTTCTAGATTGACTTTCAAGTTGACCCTTCTCAAGGCAAAAGAAACATTAAATGTTCTTTTTCTGGAATTTTTTGTTGACTTGACAAGATTTATTGGCAGTTCGTGTCATCGAAACTTGACTCATCCATTTGACAAAATAGTTTTTTTTTTCAATAGTCGAACAGCAAGATTGACAATGTTTAAATTCTTCGACGCTGTTATGAAAGAGTTGATTCCCAGAACTTTGGCAGGCTTATCGCTCTCATTGATTTTGTTTTTCGGAATCAGTAGTCAAACTCATTCCATCAAACCAATCCTTTATTTCTTCTGAATTATTTTCCGGATATTTTTTACTAGTTTAGTGGTTTCGACAGCATTGTTCTCTATAGCGAAGTATCTTTTAATGCAATAGTTTTTTCTTGTAGGCAAAATTCGATCGGGATGTTCATAAAATCAGATGTGGAATCATCTGTGACTGAAAGAAGATAAACTTTAGTCACTATCTTCCACCGTTCAATATAACCTCTTGCGAGGTATTCATGTTGAAAAAGGAAACATTGTCAATTGAATATTGAATAGAAATATTTTTCTGTGAATTGAAAAATCCACGATGAGAATTCAGTAATTTTTTGTGAATGTATAACAGAAAACAACTATTTCCCCGGCTTCTCACATTTTTTCTTTCGAGTTAGGATCCTTTCAGAATGTCTATCAGATGTAGTTCAATGTCCAGCGTGGCTTAAGCCAGGGAAGCAGTTGTTTTCTGTTAGACATTCACAAAATATAACTTAATTTTTATCGTGGATTTTTCAATTCATAGAAAAATATTTGTATTCAATATCCAATTGAGAATGTTTCCCTTTTCAACTTAGGATACAAGTTAGTAAAGAACTGAATATTTTTCCAGTCGTGGAGTAATTCATTGTCCATCTACACTTGTATACATTTCCTGGCCCATTTAAATTCGGTTTCAGATTGTGGAAAGTTGTAATAGCAAAAAAGTGTCAAGAATGAATATTCCTCCACGGAACATAAGCTTCGAACAATATTTCTGTAAAACACTGTATTTTTTTCCGGGTAAAAAAAATGTCGTCTGAATCATTTCTACGACGAAGGGAAAACAGTCAAGAAACTGTTCATGATCCCTCTGGGATGATCGCACATGTACAAAACCTCAACCGTTACGCACTCACTCGTTCCCTACTCACCTATTCTCTCCGTAGGGGCTAACATTGCAAATACATACAGGATGATTAATTGAAATGGGATACATCAATTTTTATACTAGATCTTATGAAAAAATGGACTAATGTTAATCACAGGACTTTTTTACTAGGAGAGATTGGATACTGATAGGTTTTATAGCGGAAGTAGAAAAATATATATACAGTGTATATAAAGTTGGCTATATATGGAAAAAACATTGTTATTGAAATTTCTGAAAAACTCTAATGGCGATCCGTTTCTGAGTGTCTGACAACAAAAAAATCCGTTGCGACTTATATCACGTGACCTCAGATTTGGCGGGAATTTGAAACAAACTGTCTGTGGTGCCGAAAAATGGCTCAAATTGATGAGATATCGAAAAAAAAATCTGAGAAAAGTGTTTCTGGATCCAACGAGGACCACATGTACCAATTTTGAACTATATTGAAAAAAAAAACAAAAATACCATTTTATTCCTCTACCCTTACTAACAAACATTAAACATTCTTGTTTTATCTGGACACAGCTTCAATAACCTGAATCACATGGGTCAAAACTAATGGAATATTTGTGGAATAGACATTTTGCGGGAGATTAATTATAAAAACACGATTTAGTCTTTCACTAGGTGTAGTCATGCCCTGTATATTGATGCTCATGACCTTATTCAATATTCTCAACCAGTAAATGAAATTTAAACCAACTAATATTTGTAAATAAAACTTAATAATACATTATTTATCCTTACTAAATTTAATATTGGTTTGTAAATTTGAACTTCAATGACTTTATGTATTTTTGAATTTTATAAGGCGGCTTTGAAAAAAGATCTACTTTTGTTGTAACAATAACAAATGTCACAATAACTTGTTGACAATTTTGTTGGAGTTGTCGTTCTTTATCAGTTTTTGTGGTTTTCAATCTATCAATAGAAAGAAATGGCTGCAAAACTGAGTAAACAAGAAAAAATAGAAATAGTATTGCTATATGGCGAAAATTATCATAGCACAAGAGAAGGAGCTGAAATTTTCAATGGAAGGCATCCAGACCAAAATTTGCATTTTACTACGGTGGCAAAGATATTGCAAAAATTCAAGGAAACTGGTTCGGTTGAAAACAAATATACAGTGCTTCTCAAAAGTCCCCTCCCCCCCTCTTATTTTTGGAACGATTATACATAAACAAGTGAAATTTGGAAACTGAATATTAAAGGTTGTAAACTTCCCTACTAGTGATGATAGACGACGAAATCGTCAAAGATGACGTCACAAGGCCATTGTGACCAATAATTTTAAATGGAACCCTACGGCAAGCGACACCTCTTTTAAAAGTTATCGAAAAAACCTATTCACTGATACTAATTTTGTTTGTGTTTATGGCAGTTTTAATGGCTCATTAGTAAACATTAACATTTAAATTCCATTCAGTATGATATTGATTACAGGTTTAAGAATCAGTATCTACTTGAAGAAATTGCTCGAAGTGACCTCCATTCACTTCCTGACAGTGAAATATCCTATTTTTAAACTCTTCTCGTACTTTTGCAAATGTGTCTGAGGAAACAGCCTCACATTCTGCAACAATACGTTGTTTTAAAACGTCAATATTGTCAGGTTCAGTGGCGTGAACCTTCGATTTGAGGTACCCCCACAGAAAAAAGTCCAAAGGTGTGAGGTCCAGTGATCGAGCAGGCCATTCCGTTGAACCTCGTCGTTCAATCCATCTACCACGATACTCCTCATCCAAATACCGTCTTACTGCACCGTAATAGTGTGGAGAAGCACCATCCTGTTGGAATGTTATTTCCAAATTGCCAAATTTATCTGGATTATCTTCCAAAATTTCAAGGATTAACGGTTCTATTGCGTTTTGCAACAGCTCCAGATAAATCTCACCAGTTAAATAAGTATTTGAAAAAAGAGGCCCAACGATGTGGTTTCCCAGGATACCTGCCCAAACATTCACCTTCTGGGGAAATTGGGTATGTGTTTCACGAAACAGGTGAGGATTTGCGTCACTCCAATACCTCACATTCTGTGTATTTACATTTCCATTTAGATACAAAGTACTTTCGTCACTAAAACAAATTGTTTTGACATAGTCTGGCTGTTGGTTAATTTTAGTTTCCATATTTTCACTGAATTCTAGTCTTCGGTCTGGGTCGTCGTCTGAGAGTTGATGAACCATTTTTACTTTGTATGGATGAAATTTGTTTTTTTTTTCAACACCCTGTGTACTGTACTTCAACTAACTTTACAGGTAGATGCAACGTGAGTTGTTGAAGGAGTAGGATTAACTATTACTTACTTCTGCCAGTATATCAATTTTTTTCTCATCAGAAATTTGTGGTCTGCCAGATCGTTTGGCATCATTAATACTACCCGTTGTTGCAAACATACGAAGAAGCTCCCTTAAATAAGTCCTCGAAACGGGGCGATCGGGAAACCTCTCATTAAAAATGCGTTCTGCTACATGAATATTTCGTCCAGTTTCACCAAGAATCAGGATCGATGCTACTTTATCACTTAAAGCACGTACCATTTCGCTTCTTGAAGCACTTAAACGTTCGGCTCATAACAGTTTAACAAATTATTAAAATGTACAAAAATATTTAAAGTACCAAAAGCTGCTAAAACAGTTAAACGTTCGATCAACAATACACAAATTATTAAATGTACAAAAACTTGGACAATTACAAAAACGTCGAATTAGGGAGACTAATAAAAACGTCAGCTTATGTGACAACTATCCAGAGGAGGAGCTTGAATTTGGAATTTTAGTATTAACTGATTCGATTCATCACAGCTTAACGTTTTTTAAAAGCGAGTTGCCAAAGCTGCCATAAACACAAACAAAATTAGTATCATTGAATAGGTTTTTTCGATACCTTTTAAAAGAGGTGTTGCTTGCCGTAAGGGTCCATTGAAAATTATTGGTCACAATGGCCTTGAGACGTCATCTTTGACGATTTCGTCATCTATCATCACTAGTAGGGAAGTTTACAACCTTTAATATTCAGTTTCCAAATTTCACTTGTTTATGTATAATCGTTCCAAAAATAAGAGGGGGGAGGGGACTTTTGAGAAGCACTGTATAAAAGTGTTCACGTTAAGCCTGTTGTAAATTATGGAAATGATGTACACAATGTTTTACTGACAGTCACAGAGACACCAAGAGTTTCGACGAAAATTATTGCAGAAAAGGCAGAAATATCTCAAACCTCTGTTAGACGAATTTTAAAGCAAAATCACTTTCACCCATACGAACCAAAATTTGTGCAAGTACTGCGAGACGGGGATTATGACGCTCAATTTCATTTTTGTGCATGGTTCTAGGAAATGTTAGAAGACAATCGTGATTCCTCAAAAAATGTGCTATTATCTGACGAAGCAACTTTTACCTCAGATGGTGTCGTCAGTTCTCAGAATTGTACATGGTGGGCAGATCATAATCCTAATTTTATTATTGAAGCCAAGGACCAATATAGTTTCAAAGTGAATGTATCGTGTGGAATTTTAAATGAGCAAATTGTAGTTCCTTTTTTTTTAGACAAAGTTCAAATGGCGAACGGTATTTGAACTTTTTACTGACCGAAATATCTACATTTATCGACAACCTACCAATACAAGAGCGGATTCGTTTATGCCCAACAAGATGGGGCGTCTATTCATTCTACGAATGAAGTGTGGGAGTGGTTGAACAATGAGTTTGGTGAGCAGTGGATAGGTCGATATTCAGGTAATCCTTGGCCAGCTAGGTCTCCAGACCTAACGGCGTGTGATTTCTCTTTATGGGGTTACCTGAAAAGCAATGTTTATAAACAACGCCCATTCCGAAATGTAGAACATTTAAAAATGTTTAAAAGAAATTGTGCAGCACTGATCAACAGAAAAAAGTTGAAAAATGTTCGCGCGAAATGTTTTCCAGAACAATTCTATGTATGGAGCGCTAAGGTGGTCACGTATGATATTGAAAATTTGTACATTGTCTGTTGAGTTTTTTTATTTTTCCACATCCACCTAAACAATACTAAATTCAGTTAGGATAAATAATGTATTATTAAGTTTTAATTACAGATATACCATTATGGTACCATTTGAAAAAATGGTGTATCGAGTAAAAACCGTTTTGTTTTATTTTTTTGGCGCGTATTTCGAACCACAATACTATTTTAATCGAAAATGCGATATTGTAGCATTATTTTGGTTATTTGGAATAATTTTGGGGAGTTCATGGCTCTCTAGATCGAAAAATAAAATTGGTGTTCTGACAAATAAATCATCAACTATAAGGTATCATTGGATTCAGAAAATTACGAAGATTTCAAAAATGTAATAATATACAGGGTGTCCCATTTGAAAATCGAAAGTTGATGTCATTTCCGGAAAAACCGAAAATTGCTTCTTTCCAAATATGTCAAAAAGTGCCGTTTAGTGAGCAAATTCAATGTTTCAAATTTCAAAAATATTTTGCTAGAGAATCAAAGTAGAAAAGGAGGTACCATGAGTCTGTGTCCCACGGTATACTCAGAAGTTATATATAACACACTGTATGAATTTCACCGATATTGGGATGATCAAAATATATCACGATGACAATTACCAAACTCGCATAAATTTTTGGTACATTGAGACAAAAACTGAGCACGCTCTAATAAGACAAAGTTGAATTTCTGCATGAGTTTACGTGCCTTCAGGGGTGATATTCGGCGTTTCCTTCCACTGTATAATGTTACGTGATTATTCTAAGGTCTGTGTTGGGATCTTCATTATGTCATATCCGGTACACTATCGACAATTCCAACATAATTCCGTTTCTAGATACAACTGGCGAATTTGAATTTCAGTAACCACGTTTTGTTCCATATTGCATGAATCATGGATCATCATATAATTTTTTTCCCGAAATCCCTTGCAAGTTACGGGCCCTCGAAGTTACAGAATGAAAAATGATTTTCTTTGATAACTTTTCAAGTGAATATTGAAAATCAACCAAATTTTGGTGATTGACGAAACAAATGAATTTCTTCGATGAGGTTTCATGCATGAGTCCGTTACCAAGTTAGAAGCGGTCTGCCCTCGATGATCCATACCCCAAAACTTTGGAATCACTGAATTTTTCAACAAAACAAGGTCTCCTGGACAATTTTCTGAATAAAAGTGCTCGTGTGTAAAGTTGATCGAAGCAACGATTTTTTATTAAAATTCCTTTTAATTCGACGCATTTCAAAGTGCTCGTCTGCATATTCGTTAAAAGTACACTGGATTTGAATTAACTGTTCTTCTCGTTAGCCCATATATTATTATTATTAGGCGATTGTCTTTTATTCTGATTTGTTTTTTTTTAACGTCTATTCCGAAACAAGTGTGTTAAGCACTTATCGATGCATACGATATCTATTCATCACTGTTCATTGTTTATGTATCTGTCTTTATATGATTTGAATAAATAAATATTTTATTATTATTATACTGATACAATTTTTTTTTAATTACCATTGGTTTTCCATACAACATATGAGCAAAATTACAAATCAGTGTATTGCCAATACAAAATATAATACAATTCGAGTAATGTGAGGAAACCTACTGAGATGAGTCGTAATTTTACAATCTTCATGTAGTAACCCTACACGTATTGTAATTTTACCGAACTTTGGTCAGTTTCCTATCAAAAGTGTTCAAAATTCACAAACGTTTGTGACTTGATTCACTGCAATTTTTTGTAATGTTACAAAAATATATTGAATCTGAAATGTATTTATTTTTTATTTAGTTTCACTTACAAACACATTAAAATGTAACAGCATGTAAGGTTGAGGTGCTTAAAACTAACTTATACTAGGAAAAGAATACTCACAAAGTGCTTAAAACTATTTTATACTAGGAAGAGAAAACTCCAAAAAGAGTCGAATTTAAAAAAAATTACAGCATACAATCTTCAATAGTTTTAGGACAGGACATACTAATCAATAAGGGAATTACATTGTTGTAGCATGTTGTTTATTGGTGAGCAATCCGTAGGATTTGTGGAGAAATTCATTTTTCTGTTCATTCTCAAGTTTATTTTGGGTACTGTAATTTTGACATTGTTAATTAATGAGAGACCATTGTATTTGACGTTGTTGATAATGCAATAGATAAAAAGTGCAGCCTGAACCAGTCTCCTCCTTTCAAGCGACACCATGTTAAAACTTTCTAGTATACTTTGATAGGATACCAAATAAGGATATGCATTGTATTTACGAACATATAGGTATCGCAAAAATCTTTTTTGTACCTTTTCTATTGCATCTTTATTGATTTCCGCCTGTGGTGACCATATAACAGAGGCATATTCAAGGTGGGGCCTAACTAAGGTATTGTATAAGGTGATGATGTTATTACTATTTTTGAGGAATTTTGTATTTCTCATTACGAAGCCAAGTACTTTGTAAGCTTTATTAATAATGAATGGGAAATGTTTGTTAAATTTGAGGTTAGACTGGATAATAACTCCTAGGTCCTTACACTCATTTTGCCTACGTAGTTCGGAATCTTCAAGAGAATGAGAAAATTGTAGATCGTTTACTTTACGAGTGAAAGTTATTACAGCACATTTGTCAATGTTCAGAGTCATTTTATTTGTGTCAAACCATTTACAAACGCAATTCAAGTCTTGTTGAAGTTGAGTGCAGTCATGTTGATTTCTTACCGTTCTAAACATTTTGAAATCACCTGCGAACATTAGGCAAGCAGAGTGGGATATGGTCTCGGGTAAGTCGCGATAAACTCATCGGATAGAAAGTTTTCTATTTTTACACGCTGGGGCCTGGAGGTTGAGTATGTTTTTACAAATTACTCGGAAGTCATAAAGAATATTCGAATATTCTCAGTATTTTTATAACTCTGACTTGAAAATTCAATCCAATAACATTTATCCTCGAGTATTCATTAGTACAGTTCGCGTCTAAACTTAAAACTACTTATTACATAATATATACAATTTCCAAATATACAGTTTCTTCGCAGGGCCGGATTAAAAGGTGTGGAGGCCCTGGGGCAACAAAGGAGTGGGGGCCCCTAATTATTTTTCAAACAGGTTTTTTTTTTTTTTTTCATTGCGGAACAAATCAAATTATTTCGACACGAGCATATGTAGGTATAATAAAATAAAAGAAATAAATTGAATTACAGCGTAAACAAAGGGATTCTTGCGAGCTTTTTTCGACGAAAAATCATTGATAATTTCGGTCAAATCCAGCATCCGGAGAAAATCATTCCCAATGCTAAGAAGCGATAACTTTGATAGGCGGCTTTGTCTCATCGTAATTCACCTATTTTTTTCATTTTGGAAAATGAGCGCTTTCCAGTGCAATTTGACATCATCACATTCTCAGTTGTAATATCACAAGAGAGTGAAAATAATTCGACAGATTTTCGAAAACTTGTTGCCAGACAATAGACAAGAGAGACCAACTGGCTCGAGAGGCTATTGCCAAAAAGTTTGAGAAAGAAATCTAGATAATTATTTTCTACGATATCGAACTCTCGTGTGGTATTCTTTAGATTATTTTTTGATGTTACGATCATAAACACATCTACTTGCAAAATTATATAATGTACTGAACCGGATTTGATTCATTTCACACTTTTCATGCGAATTGATGACCGACGTCAAATTAAAAATATAGGTTGTCAGACAATAAAAACAAAATACCTCAAATTATTCCCGCGACAATTTTCTAGGTAGAATATTCCCACTATTGATTGGCCAAAACGTATATGAATTATTTGAATTGAACGTTTCCATTGGTTCCTAGCAATGTCAAAAAATAATCACTGTAGTTTCAATGTTTGAGAATGTAGCTCTGAAATTTTGGTTTTCAAGAATTTGATAGTAGAACATCTTAGATAGATAGATAGATAGTCCTTTTCAGAAGGATTTACATTTGTTGCGGAATGTCATCTTTCTCTTAGACTCACACTTTCAGATTTCGGGGATTTCTCTGTTACAAGCGCGCCACTCAGCGGACACTTGTCGACGCCAATAAATAGGAAAAACCGATATAGACTGGCAAAGTGTTTGTAGAATCGGCAGAAAAATAGAATTTGAACTTTTGTTCTATTATGGAATGCGCACAGGGCTCTTATAAATAATTTGATGCAATCATATTCATAAATTGAAATATTATTTTCTTTTGCTTATGATTATTGAATTTCATTGTGTATCTAGATCGCTCGTGTCATTCGAAGAATACATCGACAGAAAATCCTTCATTTAATGAAAAAAATATTATTTTTTTAATTCAATTGTTCTTGTTTTTACAGCTAATTTCGATACGATATAATATTTGGTATAATGGTATGATGTTTTACTTGGTGATTGTTTCTCGCATATACACATGATTCATCAGATCGAAGATTAATATTAACCATGGATTTTGACAAGAATACGAAACATGTTTTTGAATGTTTAAAACAAAAAATGAGAGGAAAAAGTGGGAGAACTGCTCTTTCGTTGTCAGATTTTGTATATATAATTTTGCATATCCTTCGGTATTTGTTAGGAAATTTTACCTAAAAATGTATATTGTGGAGGCCCCGGGGCTGCAGCCCCGTTTGCCTCCCTCTTAATCCGGCTCTGTTTCTTCGATCCAGCAAGCTCGTGTTTGTTTGCGAAGTTTATTTTGTTGTTTTGTTTATAACAAAATTTGACGTAAGTTCATTTTGTATTGTTTTTTGTGTAGCTTGTTTTGATGTAGTTTCCAGGAAAATTAGTAAAAATTCTGGGTAAGGGTGTGTTTGTAAGGCTTTTGAGTGGATATTTGTTGTTCTTTTCGAGTGATTCATGATATGTGTTTTTGTGTGTATTTGAGTACAGTTTTGAGGGTATTCGAGTTGGTTTATATGTTATATGTTTTCGGGGGGTGGTTTTTGAGGGTTTTGTGCGTGTTAAAACTATCTTTTGTTTTTCTGGTTTTTCAGAACAATTGGCGTTAACACCGACTAGGCAACGATTTCGTTACTAAAAATTACTGTTTGGTGTTAATTGAATTAGTTTGGCTATTTTACAGGCCATAAAAAGCAAGCAACTTATAAATAATGAAATTTTTATAATTCTAATTGTTTAAACTTGTGTTGATAAAAAATCATCCATATAAATGGGGAGAAGTTAATAATACTTGTTAGACTATTGCTAGAGTAACTGGAAGAAGTTGTTGGTCATAATCAAAGGCCGTTTGTTGAAAGTTAAAAGAATATGAATTGTTGGTAAGTAATTCAATAATAATAAATTTTCTATTTGCTATCAGTAATTAGTCATGGTACTCGCATCTGTAGTCATCTGACCATTTGTTACCTTTATTTATCAATTATCAATTTACAATGCAGTATACTGAAATTACATTGCATTACATTACATTTTCAATCCAATTTGTTAATAAAATTACAAGATTTGTATTATAATTTTACTGAACGAGTTGTTTGGTGAATTTCAACAAAGGTTTTGTAATTTTACTGAAACTTCCTACGTTTTTTTTTTGTAAAATTACTATAGAAATTTTCAACAATGTGGTCAATTCCAAAAAACTTTAAAATATCGTCTACAATATTGACAATACGGTGACAATCATGTGACAACGGCCCACTCAACAAAATCGCATTTCAGTTTCTCATTTTCATCAAAACTATTTCGTTTCTTTTTCAAAGATATTTTTCAACATTTGTGGAAGAAATGAAACATTTTGCACTGGATATTTTTTACCCGTTCATGTTCAGCTGTTTTTGTAGTTTATTCGTTTGCTTTTTATCAGTATGCGTATTTTTTCCAATTTGAGTTTTTTCGGCTAAATTTATAATACGTGTTGAGGATTTTCGCTCATTGAATCTATTCTCAGAGAGAAACTCCTCAACATTCAAGCTGTGAAGAAAAATTTTAAACATTCAAATCTTTTAGATAACAGATCAACACGGTACGTGATTATTCCACACGTAAATTCGAAATGTGGACCAAATTCGATATTTTGTAGCAAAACGGATATACACCATAATTCAAGGAAAATAAAATTCGTTTGGAATTCAGCATATATGCAACAACGAAGGCCATTTCATAAAATTTGTGACGGAAATCATGGAAAAGAAAAAGTCTTGGATTATGGGGCTGAGAATTTATGGTTTCCTAGAACACGTGTTTCGTCTTGTGGTAAATCTTACGTCCTACGAATAGAAATCGTCGACCAGTAGTTTAGTAAGCGAGTAATATGAAATTTTCTAGACGGCAATAAATATGGGATTTATTCGGGAAATACATGTAAATGTTTACGAAAGATTTTTTTGTCAACAATATAGATAGAAAAAATCGAATTAAACGGTTTTCTTCACATAAAGGATTCAATATAAAATTGAACCAGAAAATGGTAGATCTCAGGTGAAAAACAACTACTTTCCTGGCAAATACCACGCAGAACGTTGAATGATATTCACCTGAAAATCCATGCATACTTCCATATAATATCAATGGACATTGAATGCAAATGTTTCTTTCTGATGAGCTCGATTATGTTTAATTTATGTCGTGTTCACCTAACAATCCGCATACCGGTTTCAGGCTTCTTGGCCCTCATCAGTACGGAGTAGTCAACCAGCCAAAGGTCCAAAGAACTCTGGCTGAAGTGAGACACAACGTAAACAAACCATCATCGAGCTTGTAACACCTATAGGTACGCCGGAAAAGATAAACTTTAACTGGCGGTACCTAGTGACAGAAAGAAACACTCCGAAAATCTCCCACCTGGATAGGTTTCTGAATAAAAGATTCCTTCTCAGTAGGAGTGGCAAGCCCGTCTAGCATATAGTGAAAGATAAGTGCCATGTGAAGTGGAATGAATAGAAAAATCGAATTAAACGGTTTTCTTCACATAAAGGATTCAATATAAAATTGAACCAGAAAATGGTAGATCTCAGGTGAAAAAACAACTACTTTCCTGGCAAATACCACGCAGAACGTTGAATGATATTCACCTGAAAATCCATGCATACTTCCATATAATATCAATGGACATTGAATGCAAATGTTTCTTTCTGATAAGCTCGATTATGTTTAATTTATGTCGTGTTCATCTAACAATCCGCATACCGGTTTCAGGCTCCTTGGCCCTCATCAGTATGGAGTAGTCAACCAGCCAAAGGTCCAAAGAACTCTGGCTGAAGTGAGACACAACGTAAACAAACCATCATCGAGCTTGTAACACCTATAGGTACGCCGGAAAAGATAAACTTTAACTGGCGGTACCTAGTGACAGAAAGAAACACTCCGAAAATCTCCCACCTCGATAGGTTTCTGAATAAAAGATTCCTTCTCAGTAGGAGTGGCAAGCCCGTCTAGCATATAGTGAAAGATAGTGCCATGTGAAGTGGAATGAATAGAAAAATCGAATTAAACGGTTTCTTCACATAAAGGATTCAATATAAAATTGAACCAGAAAATGGTAGATCTCAGGTGAAAACAACTACTTTCCTGGCAAATACCACGCAGAACGTTGAATGATATTCACCTGAAAATCCATGCATACTTCCATATAATATCAATGGACATTGAATGCAAATGTTTCTTTCTGATAAGCTCGATTATGTTTAATTTATGTCGTGTTCACCTAACAATCCGCATACCGGTTTCAGGCTTCTTGGCCCTCATCAGTACGGAGTAGTCAACCAGCCAAAGGTCCAAAGAACTCTGGCTGAAGTGAGACACAACGTAAACAAACCATCATCGAGCTTGTAACACCTATAGGTACGCCGGAAAAGATAAACTTTAACTGGCGGTACCTAGTGACAGAAAGAAACACTCCGAAAATCTCCCACCTCGATAGGTTTCTAAATAAAAGATTCCTTCTCAGTAGGAGTGGCAAGCCCGTCTAGCATATAGTGAAAGATAAGTGCCATGTGAAGTGGAATTAATAGAAAAATGAGGGCCAAGAAGCCTGAAACCGGTATGCGGATTGTTAGGTGAACACGACATAAATTAAACATAATCGAGCTTATCAGAAAGAAACATTTGCATTCAATGTCCATTGATATTATATGGAAGTATGCATGGATTTTCAGGTGAATATCATTCAACGTTCTGCGTGGTATTTGCCAGGAAAGTAGTTGGTTTTCACCTGAGATCTACCATTTTCTGGTTCAATTTTATATTGAATCCTTTATGTGAAGAAAACCGTTTAATTCGATTTTTCTATTCATTCCACTTCACATGGCACTTATCTTTAACAATATAGATATTAGAATAATGTGATGTTGGATAATCTAGTTAGTAATGCAAATGGACCACCAAAACGAATTATAATGCACTCCCAGTCGAATGAGAATTCTCCCTAAATATATAAAAAATTTTTTAAATAAATAATACTATAATTTTTATAACCATTAATATTCGTAGTGAAAGCTGTCTCAATATATGTTGAAACAAAAAAAAAGGACCAGTTCAGGAAAGCACAGATGTGAAGATAACCGTCTCAATTTTGAAGAGAATGCACGTTTGTAAATGGGCTTCAAAGGTTATTGTGAAAAAGATTGGCGGTTCCCTTCTGAATTTCATTGCAGTAAGACGTAACTGAATATTGTTTTTTGACTCGTATTAGAATCTTGACTGAATTTTATCGGAATAACTTTTGTATAAATGATAACCTTTCGAAGTCCTTGTTAAAATTAATATCGTTAATCATGTCGATTAGAATTTAATTTCATAGAGTATTCTCATTGATAATAAGAGCTTTAATAAATATTCATCGTTTCTGTAGAGAAAGCTCGACCTCTTGTTTTAATTCATATTATCTTCGCATACTCTCGGAAAAGAGAATCAGATTACAGTTTGATTAAAGAAAATAATTCTCGAGTATAAAAAGTTACAGTTCTCAACAGAGTCAATGAATCTGTTAGTTGCTAATAATTTGAGAACCTAAATAGTAGAATCGGTGCAGTACCAAGTATCCTGATGCCTTCCGGTCTCGAGAAGGTCTAGAGATCTTCAAAGACAGAATCTTGGGCAGGGAAATTATCTTGGTAATTATTTATCAATCCTTGCAGCGCATTTTTCAAATCCACGCCAGCACTTCCGAAGAAAATTTGGTTTCGCGTCCGCTCGGCGAAAAAGTCTGATTTCAAACATTATATTCGTTCTGAGTAATTCATTTTATCAAAAAGACAAGTGGCCAAAAACATATCGCACGTTACAATTTCATAATGGAGTACCTTGTCAGTTCAGAAACACCACGAATCTACAGAACTTGAAATCTCATTAGAAGAAATATCTCTCCCAAAATTGTGTTCAAGACTTTTTTCATCCCATTTTTCAATTATCCCATTTATAAATGTTGCTCAATTACCGTTATCATTATTACTTCGGCTTCGAGGATTTCTCATTTCAGATAATGGTGGACTCTCGGGTTGGATGTTTTCTAATTGTTTGAGCTATTTTTCAAATTAATAACTTTTATTGGCCGAAGGCTTTTTCGGAATGTTTTTATTGACAAATATTACATCAAACTGACTTTTTAAAATAACTCTATTTTTTTCTATAGTACAGGAATAAACTGTAAATGAATATTCCTTCACCCATCGCTTCCAAAAACTGTCTAGCCTACCACTAGACATTCTAGAAAGTCGATCTATTTATTCATTTAAGAAAAAATTGGAAGACCTCATAAAAAATACTTCAACACAATTGATACACTTTTGAAGAATTGACAAGTTTTATTGATAAAGGACCATTACGCGATTCCATGGTCAGACGACATACCTATATGTATGTTCGTGAACAAGTGTGATTTTATCTATTTATATAAACCCGTATGTATAGTACATTTTTATCTATAATTTACATTAATCGATACCAATCAGTTTTTATATAGGAAATTTTCATTTCAATAGCAAAATCCCATAACGTAGGATTCTATATTTTATTTTGTATTGATAATAGAACCATTGTATGATTCCATGTTAGGATATACAGTGCTTTTCGAAAGTCCCCTCCCCCCCTCTTATTTTTGCAACGATTATACATAAACAAGTGAAATTTGGAAACTGAATATTGAATATTGTAAACTTCCCTACTAGTGATGATAGATGACGAAATCGTCAAAGATGATGTCACAAGGCCATTGTGACCAATAATTTTAAATGGAACCCTACGGCAACCGACACCTCTTTCAAAAGGTATCGAGAAAACCTATTCAATGATACTAATTTTGTTTGTGTTCATGGCAGTTTTAATGGCTCATTGGTAAACAATAAAATTTAAATTCCATTCAGTATGATATTACTTACAGATTTAAGAATCAGTATCTAATTGAATAAATTGCTCGAAGTGACCTCCATTTACTTCCTGATAGTGAAATATCCTATTTTTAAACTCTTCTCGTACTTTTGCAAATGTGTCTGCGGAAACAGCCTCACATTCTGCAACAATACGTTGTTTTAAAACGTCAATATTGTCAGGTTCAGATGCGTAAACCTTCGATTTAAGGACCAACACAGAAAAAAATCCAAAGGAGTGAGGTCCGGTAATCGAGCTGGCTATTCCGTTGAACCTCGTCGTCCAATCCATCTACCACGATACTCCTCATCCAAATACCGTCTTACTGCACCGTAATAGTGTGGAGGAGCACCATCCTGTTGGAATGTTATTTCCAAACAATTAAAGGAATAATTTTTTCCTTTCAAATGCATTTTTATGAAAACTTGCCTTGAAAACAATTTTCAAATAATTTTTATCTTTGATGACTTGGTCGAATTCGCAGACAAAAAAGTTTAATCTGTACCTACGTTAACATTTGAAATACGACCTCATGAATCTATAATGTTAACCTGAATATACTTTTTGGTGGTGAAAGCATTTTCTTGGTTCGTTTTGTCTCCTATACCTCAATTATTGCATAAAAATTAAATAAAAAACTAAATTAATTTCAAAGTGTGTCGATTTGGCTAAAATGTTTAATACCGCCTAACATTTCTTGCTCAATGAATTTGTTCGTATCTTCAAAAGAGGATTCCTAATCATATGCAATTGTGAAAATATGTCTCTAGAACAATTTGACTCTTTTTTTCGAATTTTTTAGTTTGAAACATATCCATTCCGGATAATAACCTATTCACCTGTCCATCCGCACACACTGTTTGATAAAAACTCTGGAAGTTATTATTAACTCCAAAAAAGCATTCGGAAGAAACTAGTCATTTCAGAGGAAGAGACATGTGAATACATAATATCATGCAAAAAACTTACCCATATATTATGTCCCTCCAGCTCCTTCGGGACCTACCTGCAAAAAATAAGTTTCAATGAAATAATTTCATATGCCACATGAGTTCTGGGGTGTCACACAGCTGATTCTTCAGTGGCAGTCATAGATAACTGAACTAGAAAAAATAGTTACATTTGAAAATATCTTTTACTATGCTAATTTTTCATAACTTGCCATGAATGCTCTCAAAGATGGAGAAAATAATTGCAACAGCATGAAAAAAAAAGTAGTTGAGAAAATCTGCAGAATTGTTGATTTGCTTATCAACAATTCCTTCAAAACATAATACCTCGGAAATGGGTTGTTTTAGATACATGACATCAAGAATGAAAAGTGTAGGGTCAAGAAAACAGGAATTGATTGAAATAAAAATATACCAACAGGGTGTTCCATTTGAAAAAATAAAAATTCAGATGTTTGAAAATGGCCAAGTTTGTGTTGTTGTATAACGAACATCCTGTAAAATGAATTCCAAATTCACAGTATTCGCAATGAACATCACCATATCGACTAACGAATCCCACATTATCTTCACTGAATTTCTCGAAATGTAAACAAGGTGATTTTTCAAAAAAAATCTACAAAATAGGTTTTTTGAATAACTTGGCAACGCCGAAACGGAATTCAAAATCGAAAAAATCGTTGAGCATCCACTGAAACAGCGGATCGAAATATTTGAAAATATACTGGGTGTTTCATTTGAAAAAGAACAACTCTGGTTAGTCACGCTTCAATGAATGAGAATAATTTTGGAAGATAGTCTAAATGGTCCGTTAGGCATAAAAAATATAAAGACTCGAAATAGTGATTGACCACGGGAATCATGTTGACCCACCCTGTACATATAGATATGGCTAATTTAATATCAGAGATAGGCACTGAAATTCATTCATTTCAAATTTGAAATCTATTAGTTAATGAAAATTCTACAAACTAATGGATTAGGTAGTTGTTTTTTTTTAATGTATTCAAGGTGGATTTGGTCAACTTTTTCAAGCAATAGCAATAGGAATGAAAATAGAAATAAGCGTAAGAATAATTATATACTGAACCCATTTTATACAACGAATTTAGATCATTAAGATTTAGCAATAACTTTAGGAAAGACAGGACAGGTAAGACAAGGGTAAGACAAGTGACAGTTCGTTCAGTTCTGTGTTCTAGTAAATATAACTTATTTAGCTATTTTTAATTTGACATTTGTTTTGTCTATATTGCGATCATGGAGATTAACGAAAGGGAAAGCATCGGCGGCATTGCAGATATCTCTTAGCAGTATAATTGACATGGAACTATGGAACATGTATTCATATCTGTCAGTTGTCATGACATGCGCATTGTAGACATTTTTTTAGCGATAGCCGTAATATTTCAAAAGTTGGAATATTCAAGGTCACGTTCTTGAAGTTGTCGTTATTGCTAAAATTAAAATAGTCAACTAAATGAAACCATTTGAACCAATAGTTTCAACTCTTAACGTTATCGCTATTTTAATTACTATTGCAAAAAAATTTACTAAACCCACCTTCTGCTCTTCGGGGCATACAATGATTTTTGAAAAATATATTTTTTCTTCTAACAAAATTAATTATTCATAACTGTTCCTTCAGTTTTTCGGGTGTTTGAAAAATATATAAGGGGATTATATGAAAAAAAAAGTATTACTTGATAACCTTCCTTTAAGATAGATTTTTTTATAATTTAATTGTTATTATATATTATATATATATTATTGGTTTTGATCATGTTTGTAGATATAAAAGTTCACGAGATATATGCATTTGTTTGAAAAAAAATATGTTTATATCTTGTATGTGTACATCTCGAAAACTATTGAAGGACAATTTTGTTAGTTTATACTTGAATTTTAATATTACCACCCGGCCAAGTTTGTAATAATTGTGATAGTTCATGAAACACAAGAATTTATTTAGATAATTATAATTCATTTGGTATTTTCGCAGCCTTTAACTGACTATATGAAAAAACTAATAGAGATCATGATTTTCTTTCTTTGTTCAGTCTATTCTCAATTATATATTAAGAATCCGTCCATTATTTCAGCTACTCATGTTATTATCAAGAAAATAAAAATAACAAAAAAAATTAAAAATAGATTTTTTTTTATTCATTGCATGTATTGTTGAATCAAAAATAGCTGCAAAAATGTTAATGAATAGTTGAAAATATGCTGAACATAATATACATAGAAAAAAATCTTTATCTCTTATAGTTTTTGGATGAAGTTAGTTAAAGGCCTTCGAAAATACCAAATGAATGAGAAATATTTAAATGAATACTTGTGTTTTATGAACTATTACAATTTCAAATCTGACCCCTCTCTAATAATGCAGTGCAATTATAAACAAAAAAACTAGTTCACGGGCATAATCAATACAAGATATAAAAATCTTATTTTTTATCAACACATGCATATATCCCGTAAACTCTGATATTTACAAAGCAAATTTTCCAGAACATTCTCAACCTTATCTGTAATTGTTTGACAGTTACAGCTGTTTATAACTCAACAAACTATTGAAAATTATGAATATGAATAATAGAATATTTTTTTATGCTTTTTAATTTTTTTAATTTTTTTAAAAAAATTTTTGGTGTTATTTTAACGAATTTTCATACAATAAAAATGTCTGTATCATCTTTTTCTTCAATGCATTGTTCAACCAATTGCGAAACCAAAAAACACAATTATAACAAATATTTTTTTAAGAAAACTTTTGTTTTTCAAAAATCTGTATATACTGCAAAGTTGTATACGTGAAGAAAAATTTCTGAGATATTCAAGTGTTGCATTTGTTTATAAAGAAGTTATGAACAAATAGATTGAAAAATTCAAAATAAATAAGTTGTATTGCCTGTCGTTGATAAAAAAATAGCCATAGCTAAATACTACCGGAAAAAAATATTTTTATTTTTGGTAAATAAAAAAATTTATGACTAACAATATAACAACTGAAAGTAATTTTTAAAGCTGCTTCATTTGAACAATTATGCGGTTAGACTCCAAAAAATTACTAAATCAACAATCGGCTCATTTGTTATGAAATATAATTTTTCGCGACCACCACTTTTGAATATAAATTTTATAACTGCAGTTTTGAGTGCATTTGAAATAGTTCCCAATGTGAAGCATAAAATTAATATACAAATCAAAGGCTTGAAAAAAGCAGATATTGGCGAAAATAACCATTTTTGACAGACAAAATGTATATTTGAGAAACATTTGAGTATGAAAAGTATAGTAAATGAGAAAATATGATTAATTCGTTTTTATTGTGAAAAAGAGGGGAGAATTGACCTCTGCGTGTGATAAAAATTCGTGTTCGACACACAAAAATACGTAAGTGTCCCAAATTTTATTAAAAACAGAGATGGAGTCACCTAAAAGAAATTTTATTTATTTTTCATGCACAATAACCTACCTATTTATATTCGCTGTTATACTGCTATATCCCTAATCAAAACTACTATCATCCTACCTGTTTACCAGGACAACGAATCACTCTCCACAAAATCAAAAGAGTCACAAGTCACATACACGTTTTCAGGCGAAAAGGATCTCAAAAGCACAATCCTTTGTCAAAAATGTTTAACGTATGGGGATCGCGCACATAATACTTCGTTCAACTACTTAGCGTATACCCGACTGTTTGCCGAAAATCTATTGTTTGCGGATGCAGTTTTTTGTTCTGCAATGAGTAAGCAAGCAGTGGTGACAGAGGCGTTTTTACGATAGGCATAGCATATTAATTATTGATCCACAAAACAATAAAATTAGTTATGTTAACTCTCTCAAAGAGACTGGGAGTCAATGTTTGAGTGCACGTCCATTTTTAACATATTTTAAAAAAATGGTTACCCAGCACAGTACAGGGAGGCTAAAAATTGTGAATTCGTTCAATCTTAATATAATTCTATAAGAGATAGTTGGATAGGTTTACCACAATATGCGATTTACATAATATATCAGTATCTTATTACCATATATGTGAAATATAATAATAATAATATTTATTTGCATCAGTAATACCTACAATAGTTAATAATCCTAATAATAATTTAACATATTATTAAGTAATGGTACTCTGACACAAACAAATGAAGAGAAAGAACACAAAGCTTTTGCTGTCCGTGTCATATCCCATTTATTCATTCATGCGACACTAAAACAACAAAGTATTAGAATTTTTAATAAGACACATACATATAATGATTGCACACATACATATACATAGATACATTCCACACATACATACATATATATTTACATAGATATACATGTAATACGGTATTGAAGCAGGAAAAAAATAGCCTAAACGAAGAGTTCCTGGACATATAATTATTTTGGCATATTGAACAGTAATAGAGGACTGATAATATAGAGCATGGGGAGTATGCTGGATTAATGGTAATTATTTTTATTTTTTTCAGTTAAAGAAGTTATAAATAAGTTGTCTTTGATTACTTAGTAGGAATGACTTGACCTTATTTCTATAATATGCTTCAGAATTGGAGATGTTGAAAAGGGACCTTTCTGAAATAATATTTATGAATCGTGGTCCCAAAAATGATAGACATTTAGTACCCACTGTTTTATTCGTGGAGTTTTCAACTTATTTGAATATAACAAGTGTTACCGCTATTTTTTGTGTGGAATGGATTTGATGAAAAGTCCTCGATTATTTTGAATCACTCTCATTTACAGGTAATATTTGGAAAAATGAACCAAATAAATATCAATAATAATAATAATATCGAAAATTTCATAAATTTATTTTCAACCAATTAGAAGGCTCCTTTTTGTTTACGTTGCTTATAGCCACGGGAGATTATCGCGATAATTTTGTGAGTTCCTATTAACTTAATGGAATTAATAAGTAATAATTTTTCTGTCAAAAATAAAGCGCCCTATATCTATTGAGAAAAGTCACTTAGAATAAAATAAAAATACATGTTGTTGCTAACTTATAATTTTTATTGATACTTACCAATTTGCTTTACATATCGAACACCGGGGCTAAAAGAGACACATCAAAAATTTTGAAAAGATTTAAAATATTATGAAATTCTTGCACTGCATCTTTTTAACTTTTGATCTTCTTGTATTATTAGGTACTAACTACTCAATTTCTTTAGCAATCGAACTTGCTGATTCATCACCAAAACGAATCATTGTTCACAGAATATTATTGTAACATAAATATCACGGGTACGACTAAAAAACTGATCGTTACTTGCTGGTCTTCTCACCTGTCATTCGAAATGACTTGACATTTGAATTAAATTTAAGTCATAGCAGTATACCTAAGTGTCAAATTTTACCCATAAAAAATTTGACATCTACGCAGAAAACGTCGTAGGGTTCATCTTCTCATCATATTAAAAGCAACTCCAATTTATGAAATTTTCTTACCGAATCTCCCACGCAGCAGAATTAATTCCCGATAATTTTTTTCTCGGTTTCACTCATGTTTTTGTTGATAGAAAATTTCCCTCGTTTTCGACTCAGGATAATTTTCTATCAACAAAAACATGAGTGAAACCGAGAAAAAAATTATCGGTAATAATTCTGCTGCTAGGGAGATTATAAGTGATAATAATAAGGTTTATTTTCAAATGTACACAAACAATCTATACAGTGCGCGTCAAAATTATGGAACAAATTCGATATTTCGCAAGCCATGTACTTCTGACAAAAATCCTAAAATAGGTCGATTTTTATTTTAAAATGCCGATTTTTTATGTATATTCTAAAGAGGTTATGTCACTGGTTTTGACATGGTGACGTAATCGGTAATTTTTTTAAATTGGAATAGATGTCTTGTGATACCTCATCTGAAAGGCCTTTCAATACTGCATTCAATGATAATAATTAATTAGATATTTTTTACAGGGTGAACAAAAATAATTTTTTTATTTCAATAAGAGAATAACTTTATATCCAACAAAATAGAACAGTTAAATAAGATGTTCGAAATGCCATCCACCAGTCTCTCGACAATAAGCAAATCTACGGACACATTCCTCTTGCACATTGCGAATAACTTCCGGAGTAATTCTGTTAATTTCGATCCTAATTCGATTTTTCAACTCTTGTAGATTTTGCGGCCTATCTACAGATACCTTCGATTTCAAATAACCCCACTAGAAAAAATCCAGGGGCGTAAGATCTGGAGATCTTGGGGGCCACTCTATCGGTCCGCGTCTACCAATCCACCTCCTAGGAAAACAGTTATTCAAAAACTCGCGAACATCACGTGCATAGTGCAGGGGTGCACCATCTTGTTGCAACCAAATACTTTCATTTGGTGAGTTAGGATTGTTGGCGTTTGGAAAAATATCGGCAAGGCTAGGTATGAGTTCATTTCTTAAAAATTCCAAGTAACGCTCCCCTGTGAGATTTCCTTAGAAGAAATACGGGCCAATAATCCTGTCGCTTATTATCCCTGCCCAAACATTGACTTTCTGAGGGTATTGAGTATGCCCTTCCATCATCCAGTGAGGATTATCCCTACTCCAATATCTGCAATTCTGACGATTTACTGAACCATTTAGGCAAAACGTAGCCTCATCGGAAAACAGAATTTGTTTTATAAAACGTTGATTGCGGTTACACAAATCCTGCATTATTTCACAGAACTCCACACGGCGATCGGGATCATCATCATTGAGTTGTTGATGTAGCTGTACTTTGTATGGATGGTACTTTTCTGCTTTTAGAATATGTAATACAGAACTTTGGGATATGTCAAGGTTTGCTGCAATTTATCGTGAAGTATTGTGAGGATTACACCCAATAGAACATCAAATTTCACGTTTTCTTCTATTTTAGGACGTCCAGCATTCGGAATATGTTTGACATGACCAGTTTCTCTGAATTTTTCCTCAATCTTCATGACTATTGAACGACTGATAGGTCTATTTGGATACTTCGCATTGAACAAGTCGCATACATCTTGCTGAGTTCTGGTTCTATCTCCGCATCCAATAAAAATTAAAATTTCTATGCGTTGGGTTTCACTTAAAGTAGCCATAGTTTACTTTTAGAACCTTTTCACTTAGAATTTGTGAAGAATATTTGTTGATATTTCAACTGACATTTATTTGACACTAACTTGCCTATTATGGCATTAATTTGTGATTGTTTTTTGTTTCCATTTTAGACTAGGAAATAGCTAACTATTAATATTTGGAAAGGATCCATTGGTGTAGTAGAGCACTGACTCACTAGTCTGCCAGGGCAGTCTAAGGGATTAGAGCCTTGGCTCAAAAAAGTAAAATTTTGCATTTTTTAACACGCTTTTATTATCTTTACTTGTAACTAAATAACTCACAATGTAATGAAATCTTGGAAGTAAATATTCACCCACTTCCAATTTCCCGAATAATCTGAAATTTGTCACATATATCAAGGACCGATGACAATACAAGAATTTCATAATCATAATGTAATAATAATAAAAATATATTTTTCCAAACGCCAACAATCCTAACTCACCAAATGAAAGTATTTGGTTGCAACAAGATGGTGCACCCCCGCACTATGTACGTGATGTTCGCGAGTTTTTGAATAAGTGTTTTCCTAGGAGGTGGATTGGTAGACGCGGACCGATAGAGTGGCCCCTAAGATCTCCAGATCTTACGCCCCTGGATTTTTTCTTGTGGGGTTATTTGAAATCGAAGGTCTATGTAGATGGGCCGCAAAATCTACAAGAGTTGAAAAATCGAACTAGGATCGAAATTAACAGAATACTCCGGAAGTTATTCGCAATGTGCAAGAGGAATGTGTCCGTAGATTTGCTTATTGTCAAGAGACTGGTGGATGGCATTTCGAACATCTTATTTAACTGTTCTATTTTGTTGGATATAAAGTTATTCTCTTATTGAAATAAAATATTAATTTTTGTTCACCCTGTAAAAAAATATCTAATTAATTATTATCATTGAATGCAGTATTGAAAGGCCTCTCAGATGAGGTATCACAAGACATCTATTCCAATTTAAAAAAATTACCGATTACGTCACCATGTCAAAACCAGTGACATAACCTCTTTAGAATATACATAAAAAAATCGGCATTTTAAAATAAAAATCAACCCATCTTAGGATTTTTGTCAAAAGTACATGGCTTGCGAAATATCGAATTTGTTCCATAATTTTGACGCGCACTGTATAATTAAACATTTGGCGAAGAAAAAGACTATCGAGTCATTTATTACCGAACGAGGAAATAGCTCAGCGGTTATACTGTCGCATACCAAGTAGATGGTCACAGGAACGAAACCCGGTCAGGGTAATATTTTATAAAAACAACGGCTTTACCATTTGGCTAATTATTTTTTTGAATGTTCGTAATACTCCGAATGAGGTTTTCAGGGGAAACAAGGATTTAAAAGAAGTTATTGGAAATTTCTTTGTCCTGGAAAAGTTTTCAGCAATATACCGGGTGTCCCAGTATACCTGTTCCAATGGATTATGTCAGCCATTTCGAAAGATAAAAATTTGAAAATTTCATGATCTCCAATTTGTTCAAGGAACCTTCAACTGAGAGAAACAAAAATTGAAAGTCACTTCCGGTTTGACCGGAAGTGACTCTGACTTTTTTATTTCAAATAGCACCCCGTATAGTTTTTGCAATTGTTTATTTCTACTCAAAAGTATCTTTCCAACGATGTATCACACTTTGTATTTCACACTTGATTTGAACCAACCAACCAACATTCAAGAATGAATCCCCGTGAAAATGATGATAACTTCACTAATCAAGAGAAATTGGATGTGATACTGATTTATGGAAAATGCGAAAATAATCGTCGGGCTGCCCTACGTGCATACAGAGAGAAATACCCTGATAGACGAATGCCAAGCGCTATGTAATTCACACGCTTGGCTTCGAATGTGGCAACAAATGGATCATTTCATAGAAAGCGTACTGTCTTCAAAAGAAAAAATGCTACGGACGAAGATTACACAAAATATCATAGCCTACTACAATTCTTTCAATTTGAAATTTCAATTGACGTTTTCTACATCAAATCAAATGTAAAATACAAAGTGTGATTCATCGTTGGAAAGATAATTTTGAGTAGAAATGAAAAATTGCAAAAATTATACAGGGTGCTATTTGAAATACAAAAGTCAGAGTCACTTCCGGTCAAACCGGACGTGACTTTCAATTTTTGTTTGCCTCAGTTGAAGGTTCCTTGAACGAATTGGAGATCATGAAATTTTCAAATTTTTATCTTTCGAAATGGCTGAGATAATCCATTGCAACAGGTATACTGGGACACCCGGTATAATAAAAGTGAATGTATGTTTTTGTTGGTAAGCTCATAGCTCGAGAACGGCTGGGCCGATTTGGAAATTTTTTGTCGGGAAAACGGGACAACGAACAGAAAAACGGAATAACGGAAAAACAGATAACGGGATAACAGAAAAACGGAATAACGGGAAACGGGATAACAGGATAACGGGAAAACGGTATAACGGGAGGAAGCGATAACAGGAAAACGGGATAACTGGAAAATGGGATAACGGGATAACTCGGTAACGGAAAAACGGGATGAACGAAAAACTGAATAACGGGAAGCGGGCAGAGTCAAAGGCATAACCTAGATAAAACAGCACAAAAAATAGGAAAAAAAAATCCACGCGGACAAGAGTTTTCAGAAAAAAAAACTTAGGGAATATAGAAATTTGAATAGGATAACGTCTGTTGTGTCAGCTAGTATACAATAAGTCTTGAAAATAAACATAAAAGCTTTTGGAGCTTGTGGGTGATATTTAGCTTATAGTTCTGCAGACGTGGATTTTAGTTCATGCAAATGGGGATAGTTTCGCAATCATTAAAAATAAATAAAGTAAAATATTGGGCTTGATTTCTCAAAAACTTCTAAAGGTTCGAATAATTGCAATTTTGATTTTCCGCTCCATAAAAAAAATAAACATTTAGAGATTGAGATGATAGTCATAGGTACACGCATATTTACATGTATTTCTTATACACGAGCATATATAAATATATATATATATATATATATATATTTATAAATATATATATATATATATTGTTGTGATAGGCTCTTTATTATATTTATATTTGTTATTTATTACATCTATATTTGTATTTGTTATTGGCTAATCGTTATTATAATATTGATTGTTATTGTTACTTATTTTTGTATTTTTTCAATAACAATTAGTCATCATAAAATATTTGTTATGGTAAATTTGTTTCAGTGATTTCCTTTTTTATTTAATAATTTTGAAAAATGAATACCTATCATAACAGTAATGAAACCCTTTTTCAACACTTTTTTACCTTCTCCCAGATCAGTCGGTACGCCTATGGAGTATGAGTCATCTCTATTCTCATGTCATGATTCAGTAGTACCAACTTGGAGCGCTGCTTGATGTCAAAAGTGCTGTTTTGTGGGAAGATTATGATTAGGTGCTAAATAGATAAACAAAGAATGCAGAAAAATCGTCAAATATTGTTTTTATTGAAATAAATCCTCAAATTGACCTGCTCTGCGATATCTAACTTATCTAACTCAGAACAGTGATGTGAAATGGTAAAAGTTGTTTATGTGTGATAAATTACTTGTTAAATAAACGTTTCAATGTTATGAACAGTCTGTGAGAATGGAAAAAACCATTAAATTTTCAATAGAAAGGACTCACGTGATCAAATAACCAATATAAGTGTCTGGATCTGATATGTTGCACTTTATTTAGTTCTGCTTTTGAATTACCTGCTTCCTTTGTGGTAGTGTTCTCCTGCCTCTTGGAAGTGTTCGTGCTCACTGGAAAAGTACAGCTACACTGCAGAAAGCCCCCTTTTGTTCCTGGCAATGGCATGGACTGGACTTTTGTTATCTTAATAAGGTGAGTGGTTTTTTCTTGTTTGTTTATTTTTCCATTCGTTTCCGAATTCGTTGTATAACGTTCAAGGATAGTTTTGCTGGTTTCGTTTTTTGCATAAATTTTTCATCTCCTCCAAGCTTGTTACATTTCTTCTTGGCAACACACACATTTTGTTTATTTTCACAAATTTCAAAGTTCATTCTCACTTTCTGTCAGACTTTTCGTTATTCTAACTTATTCTAATGATTTTATTTACAATATATACTCTAGATCTTATATTATATCTACAAATTTGGATAAAATTCATATTTGACATTTTTCTGTTTTCATAATTTTTATATTTCATTATTTTCCTCACATTGTTTTTGACATCTCGCTGTTGGGTTTCTTCCTGATATGATTTACCATACAGGATGTTCCAACTTGTATACCATTTCATCTACTTGAGATGCAAAGTTTTTTCATGAATTTAAAATTCCAAATTATTTTTATTGTTTGTGCAAATTGAATGTATTGTTGGTAACATACTTATGACAATAGAGATACTTCAGTACTGACTTTTTGATACATATGCGTTGACTTTTTTTTTTGTTTTTTGTTTGTAAAATTGTTTTTAACCGCTTTCTTAGTTGTTTGACCAACCCTCAGAAGTTAATGAAAACTTGTACGAGTTAAGATCACGGGGACCTTACCTTTTATAGTGGGATCCGAAACCACTCTTGGGACCTTGAAAAAATTTTTCACAGAAATATTGTAAAACAAACATAGGATGAACCACGATAACTTAAATGCCTAATAATAATAATAAATTATCAGTTTCATTATTTTGTAAACATTTCCTAACATAACAATATATACATATATTAAGATGTTTTTTTTCACGAGTTTTTTTTTGTTTTTTGCTCCCAACCGAAAATTTTGTTGGAAATCAAAAAAAGGATCCCTGAAAATTTGAGCTCATAATATTAACATTAAGTACTTTCCCAGAGAGTGGAAATATTTCTCATTTAAAATACACGTAAACTTTGTTTTTTCAAATATCTAAAAGTCAGCGGCATTTCATGCTATCATATCGTACCAAAGCGCGATTCACTCAGGATTACATGCTCTACAAAAGTGCCTATTGCGACGTAGCTGCTGTAATCTGCACCTGTAAGATTGTACGGGTCACTATATCTGTTTTTTGTAGAAAGGGTTTTCTGATTGTCTTTACTCATTTCCATTTCCATTCCCCACAGTTTCTTTTCACTATATTTTCCACTTGGGTTGTTTCGGTTTTTTCGTATGTTTTTGCGTTAACCTCGACAAGGGCGGATTCCTCATCATCGGACCCAATGCCTGGCTCCCTTGCGCGATTGTTGTAAAGTCGAGAATCGCGGAGCACACTCTATTTAGTTTTATTTATTTACACTTACGCCACCACAACAGTTAAAACCCATTACAGGGTTGGGTAAGAATTGTTAACAAATTATCATTACATATAACTTGAATTTAAATATAATTTAAATTAATATGTACAAAACATATGATTGCCATTTGGCGAGTAGTGGGATGAATACACACTGAAAAAAGAAAAAAAAACTCGCAAGGAGAAAAAGAAAAAAAAAGTGTGTGTTCATTGCACTCTTTTCCGGGAAACACATCACCAGGCTATAATTTATCAAATCAAAGTGTACACATATTTGCAATCCTTTTTTCTTGGCTAAGACTGGAGCAGAATATATCCAAGGTGTTCTGCAATTGCAAATGAAAACTTTATTCAGAATTAAAAAAATACAAAAGCAAAGTTTTAAATGTAAAATAATATCAAGATGAAAATCTTGATTGAAGCCCGAGATTCGAAGTGATGGCGCATTTGCTGTTTCAGTTGGAGGAAAACCCGGAAAAACCCACAACACCATCAGAAATCAGATCATCAACTTTCTCATAGAAAAGGACACATGCTCCCTGGAAGCTGAGAGAATCAATCTTGGAAAATACACGGCAGTCATCGAAGAGGTGCCAACAATTAGAATAAGGGTGTTTGCAATATGCAGTATAGTGTCCATTGGGAATGCTGCCGCTATGATTAGATATGGCGTAGATATTATAAAGAGTATTCATTCCATCCTGAGCAGAATATTGTCCAAATTCAAATTTTGTATGGGAAAATTAATCACATTGTCCAATTTACTGCCATCAGTCGAAGAAACATGTTTTAAATGTATAACTAAAATTTTTGGAAATGTTTGTATACGAATCATCTTTTTGAATTCCCTTTTCATTCCACAAGTTGAACAGTATGGGCTCGCATCGTTAGTCAAAGTCTCCTCTTCTGTCAACAGTTCAATACATTGTGTTGAATTCACGACTTCGTTTGGTAAGTCTGGAATAGGGATTGAAAGTACCCAGAAAGGTTCAAAAGTAACGGAGCAATAATTACAAAAAGTACATCTCAATATAGACTTCAGCTGACCAGCAAATGTATCCACAATTTTGGAATTATGAGTAGACAGATATCTTGTCCAAGAAATGGAAGCTTTTTGATTATCATTCGTGATAACAAAATCGTTTGGTGATGGATGAATCTCTGCACTCGCCTTGTTTAAATCTTAATGTGAGCCTACCAGAAGGTATCTTAGAAATTCTTTATAGTATGCACCATTTAATAACCAGGGGACAAAAGGGCATTTTCAGTTCTGGCGGCAGGTAAGGTGAAAGTGAAGGTGTTTCTGAACCCAGTCCTTGGTACTTTCAGACACACTAGATCGCAAAACAACGTCCCTCACCGGTATGGTGAGATTGTGTGATCCCAATCTCACTATGTGTGGTCAGTAAGAAAAACAAATAGATAGACAAGAAAACGAGTTATCATTGTATTGTCATCCAGTTCTGAGCCATTTCCGAGGCTTCAAGTCCCTTGATAATCGGGAAGTTAGTTTAAAATCCATTGCAAGATTTGTTTGGCACCGACTCAAAATTAGTTAGTTGCATCAGTTTAGGAGCATAGTTATTAAGACTAAAAAGGTTCATTTTATTTCTTGCTTTTCAGTTTTTTTTTCGTTGGGTTAATTTTTTGTTAAAAAGTTTTTATTCTATCACCGATACTCTTGGAGATACAGGGTGTTAGTGAATAAGTGCCGCAAACTTCAGGGGGTGATTCTGCATGAAAAAAAAAAGACAGTTTGCTATATAACTTTTGTCCGCAAATGCCCCGTTTTCCGAAATACGGGGTGTTAAAGTTTTTCCCAAAAACTGACTTTTTATTTAATGCCCTGAAACCGGTCGAGATATGCAATTGAAATTTGGTGAGTCTCAAGAGGTAGTTATTGCGCATTTTTTGAAATGCAATTGAGAATTTTATGTTCATCATAGGCGCGCATACGGGTAATGATCTCAATTTTTTTAAAGAAAAAAATGGTACGCCACCGAGATAGTTCAAATAAAAAATAATTTTTGAATTCCTCGTTCAATTTGTGACAAAAATTCTTTTTTTCGTATGGGGCGCCGTTTTTTCGCAAAAAAATAAAGCATCTCAACCCGTATTTTTCATTTCTTCAATACATTATCAAGAACTATCTAATACAATAACGTTAAACCAGAACAATAACAGAAAATAACACTTATAAATAAATAGGCTCTAATAAGCTACAACAAATGTTCAAAATGACCTCCCTTGGACGTGACACAAGATTCAACTCTTCGCCTCTTCGATTCCTCAGGTCTTTAACATTTTCGACGGGAGTGGAATAAACTAATGACTTAAGAAAACCCCAAATGCAAAAATCTAGAGGATCGAGCAGGCCAATGTTCCGTACCTCTCCTACCTATCCAACGATTTGAATATACTGTATCTAAGTGATTACGTACAATAATGCTAAAAGGGACTGGTTCACCATCATGCATGAACCAGCTGTAGAGAAATTTCTTCAAGAAGAACAGGTCACTCTTCCTGTAGGAAATTGAGGTGAGAGTCTCCTGTTAGTCGTCGTGGGAGGAAATATGGACCGATTAAATGATCATCAAGTACCCCAAGCCATACATTTACTGAAAACTGATGCTGAAAATGAGCTTCAAAGATTCCATATGGATTTTCCTCAGCCCAGAGGTGTTTGTTATGGAAATTTCGTATACACTGTCGTCCAAAATTAACGTCGTCAGTAAATAAAATGCCTTTCTAAAAATTAGGAATCAGAGCGATTTGATGAAGAATCCAATGGCAAAAAACTAGGCGCGAAAAAAAGTCTCTAGGTAGTAGAGCTTGCACACGTTGAATATGAAATACAATTGCTGTTCTTTAAGAATTTTAAATACAGTGAAGTTGCTCACATTCAAAATTTTTCGAGTTCTTGTTTCAGGTGACTCCGCAATCAACTCGAAAACTGCTTCTTCTAGTTGCACAGTTCGTACTTCTCGAGAGCACAAACGTTGGTGAAGACGAGCAAATATTGTGTGATGGGGTACCCTACGTCCTGGATACAACTCAGCATACAATCGTCGAGCTTGCCGACCATTTCCATTACTTCGACCATAGACAAAATGCATGTCTGACAATTCCGCATTTGTATAACTTTCCATTCTTTTCGACAAAAGAAAAAATGATTATTTATTATCATTAATGTTATACCAAACTAAAGCTTGAAAATGAAGAAAAGCTGATTTGACATTTCGTTGAAATATTCGTATTTAACAGAATGTTGACAGTAGCTTACTAGCATCGCTACTAGATAACAGTTGTATAAAAACGGCACCCTATACGAAAAAAAGGCAGGAGAGATCATTTGTCACAAATTGAACGAAGCATTAAAAAATGATGAACATAAAATTCTTAATTGTATGTCAATAAATGCGCAATAATTACCTCTTGAAACTCACCAAATTTCATTTGCATATCTCGACCGGTTTCAGAGCAATAAATAAATAGTCAGTTTTCAAGAAAAACTTCAACACTCCGTATCTCGGAAAACAAAGCATTTGCGGACAGAAGTTATATAGCAAACTGTCATTATTTTTTCATGCAGAATCACCCCCTGAAGTTTGTCGCACCTATTCACTAGCACCCTGTATAACCTGTTGTATTAGAGTAGTTTTTTCCGTCTGGGATGCAAATTACAGACATGAAAGTAATCTCAGGAAAAAAATGTACGAAAACTATTCGAAAATTGTGATTATGACTGTATTTTTCACTGGGAGCCGAACGATTATGAAGCATATTCGAAAAAACAGTCTCCACTTCGCATCGCTGAACATAATAAATTTTCATTTCTAGGGCATCCTAAGTCTTTCTGTCAAAAGAAATGCACCGATGAAAAATGGCTTCGCGTTTACGTGGAGTAAATATAGCAGACAAAACGAAGGGGAAAATGATACAGATTTTTCTTTCTTGAAGGAAGCTCCATTTTTACCACACATGAGAAAAACATCGTCATTACACTGATGGAATTATCTTAGGTCGCCATTTATTTCCCAGATTAGATTTGCTACCTACGTTTGATCATTTTTCTTTTAGTTCTCTCATTTCACACATCCTGGTTTTCATATGTGAGAGATTCTGAATAAACATGGGTATACAAAGTGATTCAAGGAACTTTCCACCAAAAAGCAGTTTTTTAACCGACGAAAAATAGGAGATGATTTATTGATTTTACACATGTGAATCGATTATGTTGAAACTTGGCACACATATGTAGTTCTTATGACACTACAGCATAGTGGAGGCCATCCCAAGTAGCATTTCAAGTGGACGGAACGTAGCGGCCACGATTCTGGCCACAACCACTGCCACGTAATATTCACGGTTCTATCACGTGGCGGCTACCAAAATGGGGAACACTTCTTTGGTGGCTGCTACGTTCCGATCTACGTTCCTGGATCTCAGATAGTCACATTCCAACCACGTTGTGGTCACCTGGCAAAAACGTGGATATGTAGTGGCCGACACTAGACACGTTAAACAACTGACTGATATGTAGCTGGATCTCTGTTCAGCAACATATTTTTGTGATAAATGTTCCTCATTCTTCCATTTTGCCTGATTCATTCCTAACACTCGATCAACTTCAACATATAAACATACAAACGCGTAAGTTAGTATATTGAATTTGGATACTTCTGATCAGGATAAAATTAAAAATTGAAAGTTTTATTAAATATGGGTGTTTTATTGATTGTGCGATGCACTATCTGAATACACTTTATTCAAGGAAAACATTATAATTTTGAAAATAACCCGCCTCTGAAATTATGAACTCAAATCCCCCAAACATTGTTTTATCAATCTTGGTTAGTACTTACGTAACAAATTACTACGTTTGATGCAGTGCTGATGACGAATAAATCTTTATTGGATATTTTGATCATTTATCTAATAATGGCGACCCAGCATATTCCTGTAAATATGGCGGCTTTTGCAGAATATAACTTTGAAGTGGCAGAAAGTGTAAATATACCACTCTGAAGCTCCTCCCATCATAAAGTGCCCAGTGGAACTGAATTATTAACTTTTTCACCACTGGAAAGTGGCACCCACATCGCAGGCCCATGACTCACCACTTCAAAGTTATAACCTTAAAATTACAATAGGTCTTATACCCATGAAAAAGGCGAACACGTCGGGCTATTATAACCTGCCACTTCAAAGTTTCAACCTCGAAATTGCGGGTACATATTCATTAATTGTTAAAAAAGGACATGTAGCAAGTATAGTGGATTTATGCAGCTCCAATCAACAATTATCAAGTAACATTTATCAATTAACAAGTAATAAAAACGATGGCATTTATGCAAACAGAATTAACAATTAAAGTATAAATATTAAGCAGGAGCACAAGTCAGAGATCCGATCTATTTAAATTGATCTTTTTATACATAATCAGAGAAAATTGTCTATTGAAAACGCATAACCCATTTCATATCAAATATATCATTCACATTTCACGTAACAGATAAAACGAACTTTTTGTAAGCCACAATAAAATAATTTGAGAAAAGTTAGGTTAGTTTCGTCATCGCACGGACCAATCCATGGTCACTTCAGAATCAAGGAGAATTGTCTATTGAAAACGCATAACCCATTTCATATTTAATAAAATCATTCATGTTTCACGTAATAGGTAAACAAACTTTTTGTAAGCCACAATAAAATAATTTGAGAAAACTTAGGTTAGCTTTCGTCATCGCGCGGAATGGTGAATTTTGAAGGTTATCACTTATGGAGATAGAAAGAACGTGGCATCCATCACCACATATCAGAATCAAGTGCCTGCCACATTGAAGGTTCTGTTGGAAGTTACCAAAACGTCACCGAAACTATCATACTCTCTTGAAAGTGACTGTGACTTCTAAGTGATATTTGAGTGGTACAGGATGGTTACCGCAACGGTTATTTTCCTTTTTTAAGTTTGTAAACCTTCAAAGTGATTTGCTCAGTGGCCATAATGTTTCAGACACCTCAAATGACACTAATAAGTTATAGAACTGTGGAGTGGCTACCATAGTTGGGAATCACGTGACTACAACCATACACATATAAAATTTTAGTTATTCTTACTGTATAGTGGTAGATTTAGTGGTGATTACGTGATAACCACCGAGTCGGAGTTGCAGTATCAGTTTCCGTCACTATAATGCTGCTTGGGATGAATTAATCTAATGATGGAAAAGGAAGACAGTCGTGGGATCTCCTCCACGGTTCACAGCAGCAACCTCGTGTTTGGGTTAAAATTTACATACCGGGTGTCTACGGAAGGTGGCCCGCCACTATAACTTTTTTGTTTTTGGAGATAATGGAATGAAATTTGGAGAATCTGTTTAATGCATAAAACTGCATTTTTTGACAAGTAACCTCATGCAAATTCCGGATTAACATAAACTTTCGATTTCCAAATGGAATACCTGGTATATTTTCAGTTTTTTGTCTACATGTGACATTTAGAATACAACCATGTATCATTCGTTACTGTTTGTAACCGTTTTTTTATTTTATTTTCGAAATAAATTTTCATTCTAGAGGGCTATGGATACGTTCAAATAACTAATTTCAGTCCTAAAATGTTTGTAAAAATACAACTTTACTGTTTTCCAACAAAATGTTTCAGCTATGTAACGTTTGTTTTTAAAATTTTTATCACAATTTTTTTTCAAAAGACAACATGGTGGCTCGTCGTGAAATGAGATTCAAAATCATTGAGTAGCCTGTGACCAACACAACTGAAACAAAATCATTAAATGTTTGCGGTAAAAATTGACGTGATTACTTTCGTTTTGGACGTCCATCGTCTTTATGGATTTGAAAGGTTTTCACGACGTTTCGAATGCTTGTATCTGCAATCGTCTTCAGGTGAATACTGAGTATTCACACACATTCTCGGTATATACACTTTCTCACCATTCGTCTACAACATCGTCTACAACCTTCAAACAATAATTGAAGTGTCGACATATTATTTTACATCTCTTCAACAAGTCAATTAGGTAGTTATTGTGTACCCCATAGTTTTAAAATCATGTAGGCAAAATTCAACCGATGCTGCACGTCTCTACTCTTCCAAAACTGGTTAAAAAAATGGGGAAATGGGCCTGATAATGATGGGAACGATTCTTTTGATGAGAGTGAGGAAAAATAAATAGATTTTCTGACATACGTTCAGGTAAATATTGATACGTCACTCAGGGAGATCGCAAGAGAATGTGACATCTCAAAGTCTTCTGCAGCTAACATTTTGAAGAAACATAAAATCATTCATTGAAATATCAACTACACCATCACCTGTACCAAAACTATAATGCAAGGAGACTTGAGTATTGCAATTGGTTCTTTGGAAAATATTTGGAGGATGACACATTTCCATATAAAATTCTGTATACTGACGAAAGCCGTTTCACTAATTTGGGACATTTCAACAGAAATAATAAGCGATATTGGTCCGATGCAAATTTACACTTGATGGAGGAAGGAAATTTCCAAGAACGGTTTGGTTTCAATTGTTGGGTTGGGATTTTAGGGGACAGAATTTCAGGCCCTATAATTTTTGACGGTGTCCTGACAGGGGCTAGATATCTAAGTTTCCTCACGCAGGAAATTGAGCATTTTTTGGGCGAAGACGTAATATCTGCATGAAACATACAACGAAAACTGGATTGGAACTATGGGTCCAGTTAGGTGGCCGGCGAGGTAAAATAGGGTTGTTTTCAATGTATACCTTTATTTATTCCTTTTTAAAAAACTTTTCAGGTCACCAGACCTCACGCCTCTAGAATTCTTTCATCTAATAAAAACGAGGTTTATGATGTACCTCCTGCCACACGACATGAATTAGAGGACAAAGTGAAGGCAGCTAATCATAGAATTACACCAAAACAGTTGAGAAACGTTGTAAGAGCAACAGTAAGAAAAGCCTTTGTCAGCAACAAGATGGAGGTCACTTTGAATATCTGGAACCCTAAGAATATGTAAATAGGTAGTTTCAATATAATTTCATTTTCAACAGGTGCTTAGAAACGTTCTAACGTCATGGTATTTTCAGTTTTTTATCGAAAGTTTACTTACAACCTAATAGAGTGCGGTATCAAATTAATCGTAATGAAATGCTGTTTGTTTCTAACCAGACGAGCCACCATGTTGCCATTTGAAAAAAAATAGTAATAAATTTTTTTAATTCAAACGTCACATAGCTGAAACATTTTGATCAAAAACAGTAAAGTTGTATTTCTACAAACATTTTAGGACTAAAATTAGTTATTTGAACGTATCCCTAGTCCTCTAGAAAAATAACTTTATTTCGAAAATAAAATAAAAAAACGGTCACAAACAGTAACAAATGATACATGGTTGTATTCTAAATGTCATATGGAGACAAAAAAACTGAAAATATACCATGTGTCCCATTTAAAAATCGAATGTTTATGGCACTTCCGGTGCATCCGGAATTTTCATGGAGTGGAGTTACTTGTCAAAAAATGCAGTGTTATGTATTGAACAGATCCTCCAAATTTCATTCCATTATCTCCGAAAACAAAAAAAGTTATAGGGGCGAGCCACCTTCCGTGGACACCCAGTATATAAATATATGTTCTGACTAACTAACTCACTGATTGGCTGAGATTCATTTCATTTTCTGCTTTTCAGTTTCTTTTTTCGTCGATTTAATTTTTTGTTCAAAAGTTTTTTATACAATATTTCAAGAGACGTTTAATCGACAATAAACAATAATGGGTTTTGGTTAGCTTTTGGTGAGGCATTTGTTGAAGTGATTCTGTTTCATTTGTGTGAGATTGACAGAAGAAAAATAGTGGGAGTACCAAATAGTTTTTTGTTTGTATTTCCTGCAATTTTCATTTATCATGTATTTACTTACTTTGCAAGCAAGCACTGATGATGGCCATATTAGTCGAAACCTCTCTGTAATTGCACAAAATACAAACAGAAAACTATTGATGAAAAAAGAGATAATAGTCTACCAAAAACCTAGGAAAACTGCAAAAAAATCACATTCTCTTCTACTCCACCGAAATATCAAAGAGAAATTGTGCACAATCAATGGAGATATTGACCTAGAAAAACGAATTTTCATATTTTGAGCTATAACTGGAGATATGAAAATATGTCTTCTATAAAAGTTGTAGCTCGTCATTTTTTCTAGAAAAATAGCTCATTTTACATTTATTTTTAACGATTTTATTTTATTATATAGTTTGTAAATTTAAGTCATATGAGTCTCATTTAGCTTGTTTATTTTTTTTATAATATAACTTTTTACCTTTATTTTCTCATTGCTGTATTTTACTCTTTTACATAATTTTATGTATATCCATTGTAACATAAATTTCATATGGCTTTTATATTTCATATATTATTTATTTCATTTATATTGTGATTTTATGAATATTTTGTCATTTTATTTATGTATATTCAATCATTTATGCTAATTTCAATTTACTGCCTATTTTCGCGAAGCAATTGCTTTGCACGTATTGCTATGAAACCGTATTCATGTCATGTAATGTAACCGTTACATTTGCATTTCTACTGCGAATAAAATTATTATGATTTTTATGCGGAAAAAAATTAACATGTTGGAAATTACGAAAACATAGAAATTTTGGAAAACACCATGTATCTACATCCAACAAATGAAAGTGAAGTGATCTCGGTCATAAATAATTTAAAACCAAAAAAATCTCCTGGGTTTGATAATATCAGATCAGAAACATTAATAGAAATAGCCCAGGAAATAGCAAAGCCGATAACTTTTCTAGTGAACAGATGTTTTGATACAGGGTGCTTCCCAAAAATATTGAAAAGTGGTATCATAAAACCACTTCATAAAAGCGGAAATAAGTCGAATATAGATAATTACAGACCTATAACCTTTATATCGAATATATCTAAGATAATTGAGAAATTAATGAAAATGAGACTTAGTAATTTCCTTAAATAATTTAGTATTAGGGTAGATCTACAGAGAACGCTATATATAGAATGACCTGTATTATTTATAAATCTATGGATAAAAAAATTCCTATAATTAGCATATTTCTAGACCTCTCTGAAGCCTTTGACACCGTGTGCAATGAAAATCTTCTTGAAAAACTCCAAAAATACGGAATTACGAATTTCTGGAAAGCTACTTATCTGATAGGGAACAGAGAGTGGAGTTCGAAGGAACTTATAGTACAGCAAGAACAGTTACTTTTGGAGTACCCCAAGGAACTGTCCTTGGCCCACTCTTATTTATAGTATATATGAACAGTATGCTTCATCTCAATACTACCGGCGAAATTATCAGTTTTGCCGACGATACAACCATATTATATACAGCTCCAACTTGGCAGAAATTGAAAGAAAAAAAAATCGATTTTCCCCAAATATATCAAACTGGTTACAAATAAATAAATTGACACTAAATTACAAGAAAACGAACTACTTACCCTTTACGTCATATATAAATGGTCTGCCCAACTTAGGGCCATTGAATGTCGGATTAAACTCTAGAATTCTCGACTCGGAAAAAACAAAATATCTCGGTATATAACGGTTGATCGCCATATGAGGTGGGACTTACCGACAAAAGAAATTGTCAGAAAACTCAGGGGATTCTTATCGAAATTTAAACACCTCAAAGATTTCCTAAACATAAAACATTTAAAAACGCTATAGTTCCATACTATCATATGGAATATTAGGTTAGGGCGGAGTTAATGACTGTTTTCTTAATGAAGTACATGTTGTACAGAAATGGATATTAAAAATAATATACGGTAAATAGGCATCTTTTCCCACAAACTCTTTATACAGCAAATTCCAAATAAAACATGTGAGACAGATTTTTTGTCACAAAATAATTATATGCTAAAAACTAGAAAAAATTGAACTCACTCTACATGAACACCCTACAATACTTGAAAAATTGATGAAATTTTCTTCCCACGTTGCGAAAAAACCATCGGTCAACGAAATACCAATTATTTAGCACCCAGAATCTATGCTTTATTAACCATTAAAAAAAAGAAGTTTACTCATTTTAATGTAATAATTTTACTATGGAAATCACATATACAAGTAGTTAATACTACTTCTGTGACCCACCTGTTTAATCACAAGCATACTTGTATAAGTATATATTATCATGATGAATAAAGATATATTATTATTATTATATCATAGAGGCTTTATTATTACATGTTCGGAGAAAAAGTAAATGAATCGAAATTAAATATTTTTCTAATTTTACAACGAACGGTCAAAAGGCCATTCATTTGTTACATATTGTTCCAAAACTGCAAACAGAGGTAGCGTCTCAAGAAATATTTGCTCTATGATAAGTAATATTGCATAATAAGGCAATAGACCTGAATTGTCTAGATAACACTTCACTGGTTTTTTTCCTCCATTCGTTTCACAACACAATTTCATGGAAAACGCTTCTATTTCGAAATTTTCGGATCACCGAAGTACGTCCCTATGATTCCTTCCTCTCACAACATTGTGAAACCGTCAATGCAGCAGGAATATGCAATGCGGATTTGGTTGTTGTGCAGGTACACGCGGTAACCCGTATTAGGCGACAACGCGTGACCTAACTGTCAATAAGTTGTTAAGTGAGTCGCGATGATCTCGAAGGTGTGAAACTCCAACCTGCTCCGTCGCGAAGAAGCCCTCTTGATGTTTATTCAGCACAGAGACGAGATGAGAATGTTGAGGGAAACTTATTTTCCTGGGCTCTGGAAAATCCGCACGAAGTTATGGAAAGACATTATCAGTATCAATTTTCTCTAAATGTATGGGCGGCAATAATTGATGATTACTTGATAGGTCCTCTTTTTCTTCCGTTCCGACCGAATGGCACAACTCACAGAGACTTTTTAGAAAATGAATTTTCGGGACTACTGTACCATTAGAAATTCGTATCCGCATGTGGTTTATGGATGATGGGGCCCCGGCCCATTTTAGCGTTGTAGCCAGGGAATTCCTTAACACTGTCTATCCAAGTCGATGGATCGGTAGCGGTGTAGGAGAACTTAACCAGGCGTGGGCACCAAGGTCGCCAAATCTAAACCCGCTGGATTTTTATTTTTGGGGACATTTGAAGTCACTAGTTTATAAAACTCCAGTAGCGAACGACACGACACGACATAAGAAACCAAATAGTAGACGCCTGTGAAACAATAACAGACACACCAATAATTTTTGAGTGGGTACGAGATTCAATGACTAGAAGACTGAATGCCTGTATTTTCGGTGAAGGTGGACACTTTGAACAATTTATTTGAATACAATTTAATTTCCTTTATTTTCACTTTCACTTTCACTTTCACTTTCACTTTCACTTTCACTTTCCTTTCTTTCACTTTCACTTTCACTTTCACTTTCACTTTCACTTTCACTTTCACTTTCACTTCTCACTTTCACTTTCACTTTCACTTTCACTTTCACACTTTCACTTTCACACTTTCACACTTTCACTTTCACACTTTCACTCCACACTTTCACACTTTCACTTTCACACTTTCACACTCACTTTCACTTTCACTTTCACTTTCACTTTCACACTTTCACTTTCACCTTTCACCTTTCACTTTCACACTTTCACTTTCACACTTTCACTTTCACACTTTCACTTTCACACTTTCACTTTCACACTTTCACTTTCACACTTTCACTTTCACACTTTCACTTTCACACTTTCACTTTCACACTTTCACTTCCACACTTTCACTTTCACACTTTCACTT